>CANJKZ010001183.1:0-25697 GCA_947471745.1 Closterium sp. Naga37s-1 | reverse complement strand
CCCCATTCTCCCCTTCCATCACCCCGCCCCATTCTCCCGCTTTCCATCACCCCGCGCCATTCTCCCGCCTTCCACCACCCCGCCCCATTCTCCCGCTTTCCATCCACCCCCGCCATTCTCCCGCCTTCCACCACCCGCCCCATTCTCCCGCTTTCCATCACCCCGCCCCATTCTCCCGCTTTCCATCACACCCCACCCATTCTCCCTCCTTCCATCACCCCGCCCATTCTCCCTCCTTCCATCACCTAGCCCCATTCTCCCGCTTTCCATCACCCCGCCCCATTCTCCCGCTGTCCATCACCCCGCCCCATTCTCCCGCTTTCCATCACCCCGCCCCATTCTCCCGCTTTCCATCACCCCGCCCCATTCTCCCGCTTTCCATCACCCCGCCCCATTCTCCCGCCTTCCACCACCCCGCCCCATTCTCCCGCTTTCCATCACCCCGCCCCATTCTCCCGCCTTCCACCACCCCGCCCATTCTCCCGCTTTCCATCACCCCGCCCCATTCTCCCGCTTTCCATCACCCCGCCCCATTCTCCCGCTTTCCATCACCCCGCCCCATTCTCCCGCTTTCCATCACCCCGCCCCATTCTCCTTCTTCCATCACCCCGCCCCATTCTCCCGCTTTCCATCACCCCGCCCCATTCTCCCGCTTTCCATCACCCCGCCCCATTCTCCCGCTTTCCATCACCCCCCCCATTCTCCCTCCTTCCATCACCCCCCCATTCTCTCCTCCTTCCATCACCTAGCCCCATTCTCCCGCTTTCCATCACCCCGCCCCATTCTCCCGCTTTCCATCACCCTGCCCCATTCTCCCGCTTTCCATCACCCCGCCCCATTCTCCCGCTTTCCACCACCCCACCCCATTCTCCGTCCTTCCATCACCCCGCCACATTCTTCCGCTTTCCATCACCCCGCCCCATTCTCCCGCTTTCCATCAACCCGCCCCATTCTCCCGCTTTCCATCACCCTGCCCCATTCTCCCGCCTTCCATCACCCCGCCCCATTCTCCCCTTTCCATCACCCCGCCCCATTCTCCCGCTTTCCATCACCCCGCCCCATTCTCCCGCTTTCCATCACCCCGCCCCATTCTCCCGCTTTCCATCACCCCACCCCATTCTCCCGCTGTCCATCACCCCGCCCCATTCTCCCGCTTTCCATCACCCCGCCCCATTCTCCCGCTGTCCATCACCCCGCCCCATTCTCCCGCTTTCCATCACCCCGCCCCATTCTCCCGCCTTCCATCACCCCGCCCCATTCTCCAGCTTTCCATCACCCCGCCCCATTCTCCGCTTTCCATCACCCGCCCCATTCTCCCGCTTTCCATCACCCCGCCCCATTCTCCCTCCTTCCATCACCCCGCCCCATTCTCCCGCTTTCCATCACCCCGCCCCATTCTCCCGCTTTCCATCACCCCGCCCCATTCTCCCGCTTTCCATCACCCCGCCCCATTCTCCCGCTTTCCATCACCCCGCCCCATTCTCCCGCTTTCCATCACCCCGCCCCATTCTCCCGCTTTCCATCACCCCGCCCCATTCTCCCGCTTTCCATCACCCCGCCCCATTCTCCCTCCTTCCATCACCCCGCCCCATTCTCCCTCCTTCCATCCCCCCCCCCCCCCCCCCCTCCTTCCATCACCCCGCCCCATTCTCCCGCCTTCCACCACCCCGCCCCATTCTCCCGCTTTCCATCACCCCGCCCCATTCTCCCGCCTTCCACCACCCCGCCCCATTCTCCCGCTTTCCATCACCCCGCCCCATTCTCCCGCTTCCATCACCCCACCCCATTTCTCGCCTCCCTTCCATCACCCCCGCCCCATTGTCTCCCTCCTTCCAATCACCTAGCCCCATTCTCCCGCTTTCCATCACCCCGCCCCATTCTCCCGCTTTCCATCACCCCGCCCCATTCTCCCGCCTTCCACCACCCCGCCCCATTCTCCCGCTTTCCATCACCCCGCCCCATTCTCCCGCCTTCCACCCCCCGCCCCATTCTCCCGCTTTCCATCACCCCGCCCCATTCTCCCGCTTTCCATCACCCCGCCCCATTCTCCCGCTTTCCATCACCCCGCCCCATTCTCCCCTTTCCATCACTTCCATCACCCCCGGCCACATTCCCGCTTATCCATTCCACCCCGCCCCATTTCCCGCCTTTCCATCACCCCGCCCCATTCTCCCGCCTTTCCATCACCCCACCCCATTCTCCCTCCTTTCCATCACCCCGCCCCATTCTCCCTCCTTCCATCACCTAGCCCCATTCATCCCGGCTTTTCCATCAACCCCGGCCCCATTTCTCCCGCTTTCCATCACCCTGCCCCATTCTCCCGCTTCCATCACCCCCTGGCCCCATTCTCCCGCTTTTCCACCACCCCACCCCATTTCTCCGTCCTTCCATCACCCCGCCACATTCTTCCGCTTTCCAATCATCCCCGCCCCATTCTCCCGCTTTTCCATCAACCCGCCCCCATTCTCCCCGCTTTCCATCAACCCTGCCCCATTTCTCCCGCCTTCCATCACCCCGCCCCACATTCTCCCGCTTTCCATCACCCCGCCCCCCCATGCTCCCGCTTTCCATCACCCCGCCCCATTCTCCCGCTTTTCCATCACCCCGCCCCATTTCTCCCCGCTTCCATCACCCCACCCCATTCTCCCGCTGTCCATCACCCGCCCCATTCTCCCGCTTTCCATCACCCCGCCCCATTCTCCGCTGTCCATCACCCCGCCCCATTCTCCCGCTTTCCATCACCCCGCCCCATTCTCCCTCCTTCCCTCACCCCGCCCCATTCTCCCGCTTTCCATCACCCCACCCCCATTCTCCCTCCTTCCATCACCCCCGCCCATTCTCCCTCCTTCCATCACCTAGCCCCATTCTCCCGCTTTCCATCACCCCGCCCCATTCTCCCGCTTTCCCATCACCCCGCCCCATTCTCCCGCCTTCCACCACCCCGCCCCATTCTCCCGCTTTCCATCACCCCGCCCCCATTCTCCCGCCTTCCACCACCCCGCCCCATTCTCCCCGCTTTCCATCACCCCGCCCCATTCTCCCGCTTCCATCACCCCGCCCCATTCTCCCGCTTTCCATCACCCCGCCCCATTTCTCCCGCTTTCCATCACCCCGCCCCATTCTCCCTCCTTCCATCACCCCGCCCCATTCTCCCGCTTTCCATCACCCCGCCCCATTCTCCCGCTTTCCATCACCCCGCCCCATTCTCCCGCTTTCCATCACCCCACCCCATTCTCCCTCCTTCCATCACCCCGCCCCATTCTCCCTCCTTCCATCACCTAGCCCATTCTCCCGCTTTTCCATCACCCCGCCCCATTCTCCCGCTTTCCATCACCCTGCCCCATTCTCCCCTGCTTTCCATCACCCCGCCCCATTCTCCGCTTTCCACCACCCCACCCCATTCTCCGTCCTTCCATCACCCCCGCCACATTCTTCCGCCTTTCCATCACCCCGCCCCCATTCTCCGCCTTCCACCACCCCGCCCCATTCTCCCGCTTTCCATCACCCCGGCCCCATTTCTCCCGCCTTCCACCACCCGCCCCATTCTCCCGCTTTCCATCACCCCGCCCCATTCTCCCGCTTTCCATCACCCCGCCCCATTCTCCCGCTTCCATCACCCCGCCCCATTCTCCCGCTTTCCATCACCCGCCCCATTCTCCCTCCTTCCATCACCCCGCCCCATTCTCCCGCTTTCCATCACCCCGCCCCATTCTCCCGCTTTCCATCACCCCGCCCCATTCTCCCGCTGTCCATCACCCCCGCCCCCATTCTCCCGCTTTCCATCACCCCGCCCCATTCTCCCGCCTTCCATCACCCCGCCCCATTCTCCAGCTTTCCATCACCCCGCCCCATTCTCCCGCTTTCCATCACCCCGCCCCATTCTCCCGCTTTCCATCACCCCGCCCCATTCTCCCGCTTTCCATCACCCCGCCCCATTCTCCCTCCTTCCATCACCCCGCCCCATTTCTCCCGCTTTCCATCACCCTGCCCCATTCTCCCGCTTTCCATCACCCCGCCCCCATTCTCCCGCTTTCCATCACCCCACCCCATTCTCCCTCCTTCCATCACCCCGCCCCATTCTCCCGCTTTCCATCACCCCGCCCCATTCTCCCGCTTTCCATCACCCCGCCCCATTCTCCCGCTTTCCATCACCCCGCCCCATTCTCCCGCTTTCCCATCACCCCACCCCATTCTCCCGCTGTCCATCACCCCGCCCCATTCTCCCGCTTTCCATCAACCCCGCCCCATTCTCCCGCTGTCCATCACCCCGCCCCATTCTCCCGCTTTCCATCACCCCGCCCCATTCTCCCGCCTTCCATCACCCCGCCCCATTCTCCAGCCTTCCATCACCCCGCCCCATTCTCCCGCTTTCCATCACCCCGCCCCATTCTCCCGCTTCCATCACCCCGCCCCATTCTCCCGCTTTCCATCACCCCGCCCCATTCTCCCTCCTTCCATCACCCCGCCCCCATTCTCCCGCTTTCCATCACCCCTGCCCCATTCTCCCGCTTTCCATCACCCCGCCCCATTCTCCCGCTTTCCATCACCCCCACCCCATTTCTCCCTCCTTCCATCACCCCGCCCCATTCTCCCTCCTTCCATCACCTAGCCCCATTCTCCCGCTTTCCATCACCCCGCCCCATTCTCCCGCTTTCCATCACCCCGCCCCATTCTCCCGCTTTCCACCACCCCACCCCATTCTCCGTCCTTCCATCACCCCGCCATATTCTCCCGCTTTCCATCACCCCGCCCCATTCTCCCCGCTTTCCATCAACCCGCCCCATTCTCCCGCTTTCCATCACCCTGCCCCATTCTCCCGCCTTCCATCACCCCGCCCCATTCTCCCGCTTTCCATCACCCCGACCCATTCTCCCGCTTTCCATCACCCCGCCCCATTCTCCCGCTTTTCCAACACCCCGCCCCATTCTCCCGCTTTCCATCACCCCACCCCATTCTCCCGCTTTCTATCACTCCTCCCCATTCTCCCCGCTTTCCATCACCTCGCCCCATTCTCCCGCTTTCCACCACCCCGCTCCATTCTCCCGCTTTCCATCACCCCGCCCCATTCTCCCGCTTTCCATCACCCCGCCCCATTCTCCCGCTTTCCATCACCCCGCCCCATTCTCCCTCCTTCCCATCACCCCGCCCATTCTCCCGCTTTCCATCACCTCGCCTCATTCTCCCGCTTTCCATCACCCCGCCCCATTCTCCCGCTTTCCATCACCCCGCCTCATTCTCCCGCTTTCCATCACCACGCCCCATTCTCCCGCTTTCCATCACCCCGCCCCATTCTCCCGCTTTCCATCACCCCGCCCCCGCTTTCCATCACCCCCACCCCATTCTCCCGCTTTCCATCACCCCGCCCCCATTCTCCCTCCTTCCATCACCCCGCCCCATTCTCCCTCCTTCCATCACTCCGCCCCATTCTCCCACTTCCCTCACCCCGCCCCATTCTCCCGCTTTCCATCACCCCGCCCCAATCTCCCGCTTTCCATCACCCCGCCCCATTCTCCCGCTTTCCATCACCCCGCCCCATTCTCCCGCCTTCCATCACCCCGCCCCATTCTCCCGCTTTCCATCACCCCGCCCCATTCTCCCCCTTTCCATCACCCCGCCTCATTCTTCCCCGCTTTCCATCACCCCGCCCCATTCTCCCGCTTTCCATCACCCCGACCCCATTCTCCCTCCTTCCCATCACCCCGCCCCATTCTCCCTCCTTCCACACTCCGCCCCATTCTCCCGCTTTCCATCACCCCGCCCCATTCTCCCGCTTTCCATCACCCCGCCCCCAATCTCCCGCTTTCCATCACCCCGCCCCATTCTCCCGCTTTCATCACCCCGCCCCATTCTCCCGATTTCCATCACCCCGCCCCATTCTCCCGCTTTCCATCACCCCGCCCCATTCTCCCGCTTTCCATCACCCCGCCCCATTCTCCCGCTTTCCATCACCCCGCCCCATTCTCCCTCCTTCCATCACCCCGCCCCATTCTCCCTCCTTCCATCACCCAGCCCCATTCTCCCGCTTTCCATCACCCCGCCCCATTCTCCGCTTCCATCACCCCGCCCCATTCTCCCGCTTTCTATCACCCCGCCCCATTCTCCCGCTTTCCATCACCCCGCCCATTCTCCCGCTTTCCATCACTCCGCCCCATTCTTCCCGCTTTCCATCACCCCGCCCCATTCTCCCGCTTTCCATCACCCTGCCCCATTCTCCCGCTTTCCATCACCCCCGCCCCATTCTCCCGCTTTCCGTCACCCCGCCCCATTCTCCCGCCTTCCATCACCCCGCCCCATTCTCCACCCTTTCCATCACCCCGCCCCATTCTCCCGCTTTCCATCTCCCCGCCCCATTCTCCCGCTTTCCATCACCTCTGCCCCCATTCTCCCGCTTTCCATCACCCCGCCCCATTCTCCCGCTTTCCATCACCCCGCCCCATTCTCCCGCTTTCCATCACCCCGCCCCATTCTCCCGCTTTCCATCACCCCGCCCCATTCTCCCCCTTTCCATCACCCCGCCCCATTCTCCCGCTTTCTATCACCCCGCCCCATTCTCCCGCTTTCCATCACCCCGCCCCATTCTCCCGCTTTCCATCACCCCGCCCCATTCTCCCGCTTTCCATCACCCCGCCCCATTCTCCCGCTTTCCATCACCCCGCCCCATTCTCCCTCCTTCCATCACCTCGCCCCATTCTCCCGCTTTCCATCACCCCGCCCCACTCTCCCGCTTTCCATCACCTCGCCCCATTCTCCCCTCCTTCCATCACCCCGCCCCATTCTCCCACCTTCCATCACCCCCGCCCCATTCTCCCGCTTTCCATCACCCCGCCCCATTCTCCAGCTTTCCATCACCCCGCCCCATTCTCCCGCTTTCCATCACCCCGCCCCATTCTCCCGCTTACCATCACCCCGCCCCATTTCTCCCGCTTTCCATCACCCCGCCCCATTCTCCCTCCTTCCATCACCTCGCCCCATTCTCCCGCTTTCCATCACCCCGCCCCATTCTCCCGCTTTTCATCACCCCGCCCCATTCACCCGCTTTCCAACACCCCGCCCCATTCTCCCGCTTTCCATCACCCCGCCCATTCTCCCGCTTTCCATCACTCCGCCCCATTCTCCCGCTTTCCATCACCTCACCCCGTTCTCCCGCTTTCCAACCACCCCGCCCCATTCTCCCGCTTTCCATCACCCCGCCCCATTCTCCCGCTTTCCATCACCCCACCCCATTCTCCCGCTTTCCATCACCCCACCCCATTCTCCCTCCTTCCATCACCCCGCCCCCATTCTCCCGCTTTCCATCACCCCGCCTCATTCTCCCGCTTTCCATCACCCCGCCCCATTCTCCCGCTTTCCATCACCCCGCCTCATTCTCCCGCTTTCATCACCCCCGCCCCATTCTCCCGCTTTCCATCACCCCGCCCCATTCTCCCGCTTTCCATCACCCCGCCCCATTCTCCCGCTTTCCATCACCCCGCCCCATTCTCCTTCCTTCCATCACCCTGCCCCATTCTCCTGCTTTCCATCACCCCGCCCCATTCTTCCGCTTTCCATCACCCCGCCCCATTCTCCCCGCTTTCCATCACCCCGCCCCATTCTCCCGCTTTCCATCACCCCGCCCCCATTCTCCCGCTTTCCATCACCCCGCCCCATTCTCCCGCTTTTCCATCACCCCGCCCCTTTCTCCCGCTTTCCATCACCCCGCCCCATTCTCCCGCTTTCCATCTCCCCGCCCCATTCTCACGCTTTCCATCACCATGCCCCATTCTCCCTCCTTCCATCACCCCGCCCCATTCCCCCTACTCCCATCACCCCGCCCCATTCTCCCTCCTTCCATCACCCCGCCCCATTCTCCCGCATTCCATCACCTCGCCCCATTCTCCCGCTTTCCATCACCCCGCCCCATTCTCCCTCTTTTCCAATCACCCCGCTCCATTCTCACCGCTTTCCATCACCCCGCCCCATTTTCCCGCTTTCCATCACCCCGCCCCATTCTCCCGCTTTGCATCACCCCGCCCCATTCTCCCGCTTTCCATCACCTCGCCCCATTCTCCCTCCTTCCATCACCCGCCCCGTTCCCCCCTACTCCCATCACCCCGCCCCATTCTCCCTCCTTCCATCACCCCGCCCCATTCTCCCGCATTCCATCACCTCGCCCCATTCTCCCGCTTTCCATCACCCCGCCCCATTCTCCCTCTTTCCATCACCCCGCCCCATTCTCCCGCTTTCCATCAACCCGCCCCATTCTCCCGCTTTCCATCACCCCGCCCCATTCTCCCGATTTGCATCACCCCCGCCCCGTTCTCCCGCTTTCCATCACCTCGCCCCATTCTCCCTCCTTCCATCACCCCGCCCCATTCTCCCGCTTTCTATCACCCCGCCCCATTCTCCCGCTGTCAATCACCCCGCCCCATTCTCCCGCTTTCCATCACCCCGCCCCATTCTCCCACTTTCCATCACCCCGCCCCATTCTCCCGCTTTCCATCACCCCGCCCCATTCTCCCTCTGTCCATCACCCCGCCCCATTCTCCCGCTTTCCATCACCCCGCCCCATTCTCCCGCTTTCCATCACCCCGCCCCATTCTCCCTCTTTCCATCACCCCGCCCCCATTCTCCCGCTTTCCATCACCCCCGCCCCATTCTCCCGCTTTCCATCACCCCGCCCCATTCTCCCGCTTTCCATCACCCCGCCCCGTCTCCCCGCTTTCCATCACCTCGCCCCATTCTCCCTCCTTCCATCACCCCGCCACATTCTCCCCGCTTTCCATCACCCCCGCCCCATTCTCCCGCTGTCCATCACCCCGCCCCATTCTCCCGCTTTCCATCACCCCGCCCCATTCTCCCGCTTTCCATCACCCCGCCCCATTCTCCCGCTTTCCATCACCCCGCCCCATTCTCCCTCCTTCCATCACCCCGCCCCATTCTCCCGCTTTCCATCATCCGGCCCCATTCTCCGGCTTTCCATCACCCCGACCCATTCTCCCGCTTTCCATCACCCCGCCCCATTCTCCCTCCTTCCATCACCCCGCCCCATTCTCCCGCTTTCCATCACCCCGCCCCCATTCTCCCGCTTTCCATCACCCCGCCCCATTCTCCCGCTTTCCATCACCCCGCCCCATTCTCCCGCTTTCCATCACCCCGCCCCATTCTCCCGCTTTCCATCACCCCACCCCATTCCCCCTCCTTCCATCACCCCGCCCCATTCTCCCTCCTTCCATCACCCCCGCCCCATTCTCCCGCTTTCCATCACCCATCCCCATTCTCCCGCTTTCCATCACCCCGCCCCATTCTCCCTCCTTCCATCACCTCGATCCATTATCCCTCCTTCCATCACCTCGACCCATTCTCCCGCCTTCCATCACCCCGCCCCATTCTCCCTCCTTCCATCACCCCGCCCCATTCTCCTGCTTTCCATCACCCCGCCCCATTCTTTCGCTTTCCATCACCCCGCCCCATTCTCCCGCTTTCCATCACCCCGCCCATTCTCCCGCTTTCCATCACCCCGCCCCATTCTCCCTCCTTCCATCACCTCGACCCATTCTCCCTCCTTCCATCACCTCGACCCATTCTCCCGCCTTCCATCACCCCGCCCCATTCTCCCTCCTTCCATCACCCCGCCCCATTCTCCTGCTTTCCATCACCCCGCCCCATTCTCCCACTTTCCATCACCCCCGCCCCATTCTCCCGCTTTCCATCTCCCCGCCCCATTCTCCCGCTTTCCATCACCATGCCTCATACTCCCTCCTTCCATCACCCCGCCCCATTCCCCCTACTCCCATCACCCCACCCCATTCTCCCTCTTTCCATCACCCCGCCCCATTCTTCCGCTTTCCATCACCCCGCCCCATTCTCCCGCTTTCCATCACCCCGCCCCATTCTCCCGCTTTCCATCTCCCCTCCCCATTCTCCCGCTTTCCATCACCATGCCTCATACTCCCTCCTTCCATCACCCCGCCCCGTTCCCCCTACTCCCATCACCCCGCCCCATTCTCCCTCCTTCCATCACCCCGCCCCATTCTCCCGCATTCCATCACCTCGCCCCATTCTCCCGCTTTCCATCACCCCGCCCCATTCTCCCTCTTTCCATCACCCCGCCCCATTCTCCCGCTTTCCATCAACCCGCCCCATTCTCCCGCTTTCCATCACCCCGCCCCCATTCTCCCGCTTTGCATCACCCCGCCCCGTTTCTCCCGCTTTCCATCACCTCGCCCCATTCTCCCTCCTTCCATCACCCGCCCCATTCTCCCGCTTTTCCATCACCCCGCCCCATTCTCCCGCTGTCCATCACCCCGCCCCATTCTCCCCCTTTCCATCACCCCGCCCCATTCTCCCGCTTTCCATCACCCCCCGCCCCATTCTCCCGCTTTCCATCACCCCGCCCCATTCTCCCTCTGTCCATCACCCCGCCCCATTCTCCCGCTTTCCATCACCCCGCCCCATTCTCCCGCTTTCCATCACCCCGCCCCATTCTCCCTCTTTCCATCACCCCGCCCATTCTCCCGCTTTCCATCACCCCGCCCCATTCTCCCGCTTTCCATCATCCCGCCCCATTCTCCCGCTTTGCATCACCCCGCCCCGTTCTCCCGCTTTCCATCACCTCGCCCCCATTCTCCCTCCTTCCAATCACCCCGCCCCATTCTCCCGCTTTCCATCACCCCGCCCCCATTCTCCCGCTGTCCATCACCCCGCCCCATTCTCCCGCTTTCCATCACCCCGCCCCATTCTCCCGCTTTCCATCACCCCGCCCCATTCTCCCGCTTTCCATGAACCCCGCCCCATTCTCCCTCCTTCCATCACCCCGCCCCATTCTCCCGCTTTCCATCATCCGGCCCCATTCTCCGGCTTTCCATCACCCCGACCCATTCTCCCGCTTTCCATCACCCCGCCCCATTCTCCCTCCTTCCATCACCCCGCCCCATTCTCCCTCCTTCCATCACCCCGCCCCATTCTCCCGCTTTCCATCACCCCGCCCCCTTCTCCCGCTTTCCATCACCCCGCCCCATTCTCCCGCTTTCCATCACCCCGCCCCATTCTCCCGCTTTCCATCACCCCACCCCATTCCCCCTCCTTCCATCACCCCGCCCCATTCTCCCTCCTTCCATCACCCCGCCCCATTCTCCCGCTTTCCATCACCCATCCCCATTCTCCCGCTTTCCATCACCCCGCCCCATTCTCCCTCCTTCCATCACCTCGACCCATTCTCCCTCCTTCCATCACCTCGACCCATTCTCCCGCCTTCCATCACCCCGCCCCATTCTCCCTCCTTCCATCACCCCGCCCCATTCTCCTGCTTTCCATCACCCCGCCCCATTCTTCCGCTTTCCATCACCCCGCCCCATTCTCCCGCTTTCCATCACCCCGCCCCATTCTCCCGCTTTCCATCACCCCGCCCCATTCTCCCGCTTTCCATCTCCCCGCCCCATTCTCCCGCTTTCCATCACCATGCCTCATACTCCCTCCTTCCATCACCCCGCCCCATTCCCCCTACTCCCATCACCCCGCCCCATTCTCCCTCCTTCCATCACCCCGCCCCATTCTCCCGCATTCCATCACCTCGCCCCATTCTACCGCTTTCCATCACCCCGCCCCATTCTCCCTCTTTCCATCACCCCGCACCATTCTCCCGCATTCCATCACCCCGCCCCATTCTCCCTCCTTCCATCACCCCGCCCCATTCCCCCTACTCCCATCACCCCGCCCCATTCTCCCTCCTTCCATCACCCCGCCCCATTCTCCCGCATTCCATCACCTCGCCCCATTCTCCCGCTTTCCATCACCCCGCCCCCATTCTCCCGCTTTCCATCACCCCGCCCCATTCTCCCGCTTTCCATCACCCCGCCCCATTCTCCCGCTTTCCATCACCCCGCCCCATTCTCCCGCTTTCCATCACCCCGCCCCATTCTCCCGCTTTCCATCACCCCACCCCATTCCCCCTCCTTCCATCACTCCGCCCCATTCTCCCTCCTTCCATCACCCCGCCCATTCTCCCGCATTCCATCACCTCGCCCCATTCTCCCGCTTTCCATCACCCCGCCCCTTTCTCCCTCTTTCCATCACCCCGCACCATTCTCCCGCATTCCATCACCCCGCCCCATTCTCCCTCCTTCCATCACCCCGCCCCATTCTCCCGCTTTCCATCACCCCGCCCCATTCTCCCGCTTTCCATCACCATGCCTCATACTCCCTCCTTCCATCACCCCGCCCCGTTCCCCCTACTCCCATCACCCCGCCCCATTCTCCCTCCTTCCATCACCCCCGCCCCATTCTCCCGCATTCCATCACCTCGCCCCATTCTCCCGCTTTCCATCACCCCGCCCCATTCTCCCTCTTTCCATCACCCCGCCCCATTCTCCCGCTTTCCATCAACCCGCCCCATTCTCCCGCTTTCCATCACCCCGCCCCATTCTCCCGCTTTGCATCACCCCGCCCCGTTCTCCCGCTTTCCATCACCTCGCCCCATTCTCCCTCCTTCCATCACCCCGCCCCATTCTCCCGCTTTCCATCACCCCGCCCCATTCTCCCGCTGTCCATCACCCCGCCCCATTCTCCCGCTTTCCATCACCCCGCCCCATTCTCCCGCTTTCCATCACCCCCGCCCCATTCTCCCGCTTTCCATCACCCCGCCCCATTCTCCCTCTGTCCATCACCCCGCCCCATTCTCCCCCGCTTTCCATCACCCGCCCCCATTCTCCCGCTTTCCATCACCCCGCCCCATTCTCCCTCTTTCCATCACCCCGCCCCATTCTCCCGCTTTCCATCACCCCCGCCCCATTCTCCCGCTTTCCATCACCCCGCCCCATTCTCCCGCTTTGCATCACCCCGCCCCGTTCTCCCGCTTTCCATCACCTCGCCCCATTCTCCCTCCTTCCATCACCCCGCCCCATTCTCCCGCTTTCCATCACCCCGCCCCATTCTCCCGCTGTCCATCACCCCGCCCCATTCTCCCGCTTTCCATCACCCCGCCCCATTCTCCCGCTTTCCATCACCCCGCCCCATTTCTCCCGCTTTCCATCACCCCGCCCCATTCTCCCTCCTTCCATCACCTCGACCCATTCTCCCTCCTTCCATCACCTCGACCCATTCTCCCGCCTTCCATCACCCCGCCCCATTCTCCCTCCTTCCATCACCCCGCCCCATTCTCCCTCTTTCCATCACCCCGCCCCATTCTCCCGCTTTCCATCACCCCGCCCCATTCTCCCGCTTTCCATCACCCCGCCCCATTCTCCCGCTTTCCATCTCCCCGCCCCATTCTCCCGCTTTCCATCACCATGCCTCATACTCCCTCCTTCCATCACCCCGCCCCATTCCCCCTACTCCCATCACCCCGCCCCATTCTCCCTCCTTCCATCACCCCGCCCCATTCTCCCGCATTCCATCACCTCGCCCCATTCTCCCGCTTTCCATCACCCCGCCCCATTCTCCCTCTTTCCATCACCCCGCACCATTCTCCCGCATTCCATCACCCCGCCCCATTCTCCCTCCTTCCATCACCGCGCCCCCATTCCCCCTACTCCCATCACCCCGCCCCCATTCTCCCTCCTTCCATCACCCCGCCCCATTCTCCCGCATTCCATCACCTCGCCCCATTCTCCCGCTTTCCATCACCCCGCCCCATTCTCCCGCTTTCCATCACCCCGCCCCATTCCTCCCGCTTTCCATCACCCCGCCCCATTCTCCCGCCTTTCCATCACCCCGCCCCATTCTCCCGCTTTCCATCACCCCACCCCATTCCCCCTCCTTCCATCACTCCGCCCCATTCTCCCTCCTTCCATCACCCCGCCCCATTCTCCCGCATTCCATCACCTCGCCCCATTCTCCCGCTTTCCATCACCCCGCCCCATTCTCCCTCTTTCCATCACCCCGCACCATTCTCCCGCATTCCATCACCCCGCCCCATTCTCCCTCCTTCCATCACCCCGCCCCATTCTCCCTCTTTCCATCACCCCGCCCCATTCTCCCGCTTTCCATCACCATGCCTCATACTCCCTCCTTCCATCACCCCGCCCCCGTTCCCCCTACTCCATCACCCCGCCCCATTCTCCCTCCTTCCATCACCCCGCCCCATTCTCCCGCATTCCATCACCTCGCCCCATTCTCCCGCTTTCCATCACCCCGCCCCATTCTCCCTCTTTCCATCACCCCGCCCCATTCTCCCGCTTTCCATCAACCCGCCCCATTCTCCCGCTTTCCATCACCCCGCCCCATTCTCCCGCTTTGCATCACCCCGCCCCGTTCTCCCGCTTTCCATCACCTCGCCCCATTCTCCCTCCTTCCATCACCCCGCCCCATTCTCCCGCTTTCCATCACCCCGCCCCGTTCTCCCGCTGTCCATCACCCCCGCCCCATTCTCCCGCTTTTCCATCACCCCGCCCCATTCTCCCGCTTTCCATCACCCCGCCCCATTCTCCCGCTTTTCATCCACCCCGCCCCATTCTCCCTCTGTCCATCACCCCGCCCCATTCTCCCGCTTTCCATCACCCCGCCCCATTCTCCCGCTTTCCATCACCCCGCCCATTCTCCCTCTTTTCCATCACCCCACCCCATTCTCCCGCTTTCCATCACCCCGCCCCATTCTCCCGCTTTTCCATCACCCCACCCCATTCTCCCGCTTTGCATCACCCCGCCCCGTTCTCCCGCTTTCCATCACCTCGCCCCATTCTCCCTCCTTCCATCACCCCGCCCCATCTCTCCCGCTTTTCCATCACCCCGCCCCATTCTCCCGCTGTCCATCACCCCGCCCCATTCTCCCTCCCTTCCATCACCCCGCCCCATTCTCCCTCTTTCCATCACCCCGCCCCCATTCTCCCGCTTTCCATCACCCCGCCCCATTTCTCCCGCTTTCCATCACCCCGCCCCATTCTCCCGCTTTCCATCTCCCCGCCCCATTCTCCCGCTTTCCATCACCATGCCTCATACTCCCTCCTTCCATCACCCCGCCCCATTCCCCCTACTCCCATCACCCCGCCCCATTCTCCCTCCTTCCATCACCCCGCCCCATTCTCCCGCATTCCATCACCTCGCCCCATTCTCCCGCTTTCCATCACCCCGCCCCCATTCTCCCTCCTTTCCATCACCCCGCAACCATTCTCCCGCATTCCATCACCCCGCCCCATTTCTCCCTCCTTCCATCACCCCGCCCCATTCCCCCTACTCCCATCACCCCGCCCCATTCTCCCTCCTTCCATCACCCCGCCCCATTCTCCCGCATTCCATCACCTCGCCCCATTCTCCCGCTTTCCATCACCCCGCCCCATTCTCCCGCTTTCCATCACCCCGCCCCATTCTCCCGCTTTTCCATCACCCCGCCCCATTCTCCCGCTTTCCATCACCCCGCCCCATTCTCCCGCTTTCCATCACCCCACCCCATTCCCCCCTCCTTCCATCACTCCGCCCCATTCTCCCTCCTTCCATCACCCCGCCCCATTCTCCTGCATTCCATCACCTCGCCCCATTCTCCCGCTTTCCATCACCCCGCCCCATTCTCCCTCTTTCCATCACCCCGCACCATTCTCCCGCATTCCATCACCCCGCCCCATTCTCCCTCCTTCCATCACCCCGCCCCATTCTCCCGCTTTCCATCACCCCGCCCCATTCTCCCGCTTTCCATCACCCCGCCCCCATTCCCCGCCTTCCATCACCCCGCCCCATTCTCCCTCCTTCCATCACCCCGCCCCATTCTCCTGCTTTCCATCACCCCGCCCCATTCTTTCTCTTTCCATCACCCCGCCCCATTCTCCCGCTTTCCATCACCCCGCCCCATTCTCCCGCTTTCCATCACCCCGCCCCATTCTCCCGCTTTCCATCACCCCGCCTCATTCTCCCGCTTTCCATCACCCCGCCCCCCTTTCTCCCGGTTTTCCATCACCCCGCCCCATTCTCCCGCTTTCCATCACCCCGCCCCATTCTCCCGCTTTCCATCACCATGCCCCATTCTCCCTCCTTCCATCACCCCGCCCCATTCCCCCTACTCCCATCACCCCGCCCCATTCTCCCTCCTTCCATCACCCCGCCCCATTCTCCCGCATTCCATCACCTCGCCCCATTCTCCCGCTTTCCATCACCCCGCCCCATTCTCCCGCTTTCCATCACCCCGCCCCATTCTCCCTCTGTCCATCACCCCGCCCCATTCTCCCGCTTTCCATCACCCCGCCCCATTCTCCCGCTTTCCATCACCCCGCCCCATTCTCCCTCCTTCCATCACCCCGCGCCATTCTCGAGCTTCCATCACCCCGCCCCATTCTCCCTCCTTCCATCACCCCGCGCCATTCTCCCGCTTTCCATCACCCCGCCCCATTCTCCCGCTTTCCATCACCCCGCCCCATTCTCCCGCTTTCCATCACCCCGCCCCATTCTCCCGCTTTCCATCACCCGGCCCCATTTCTCCCGCTTTCCATCACCCCGCCCCATTCTCCCTCCTTCCATCACCCCGCCCCATTCTCCCGCTTTCCATCACCCTGCCCCATTCTCCCGCTTTCCATCACCCCGCCCCATTCTCCCCTCCTTCCATTCACCCCGCCCCATTCCCCCGCTTTCCATCACCCCGCCCCATTCTCCCGCTTTCCATCACCCCGCCCCATTCTCCCTCCTTCCATCACCCCGGCCCATTCTCCCGCTTTCCCATCACCCCGCCCCATTCTCACGCTTTCCATCACCTCGCCTCATTCTCCCGCTTTCCATCACCCCGCCCCATTCTCCCGCTTTCCATCACCCCGCCCCATTCTCCCGCTTTCCATCACCCCGCCCCATTCTCCCTCCTTCCATCACCCCGCCCCATTTCTCCCGCTTTCCATCACCCCCGCCCCATTCTCCCGCTTTCCATCACCCCAACTCATTCTCCCACTTTCCATTACCCCCGCCCCACTCTCCCGCTTTCCATCACCCCGCCCCATTCTCCCGCTTTCCAGAGCATCCCGGAGCGTCGCGATGCTCTCTTTGGCCGCCCCAGAGCGTCGCGATGCTCTCCCCGGACGCCCCCAGAGGGTCGCGATGCTCTCCCAGCCGCCCCGGAGCGTTGCGATGCTCTACCCGGACGCCCCAGAGTGTCGCGATGCTCTCCCCGGACGCCCCCAGAGCATCGCGATGCTCTCCCCCGGACGCCCCAGAGCGTCGCGATGCTCTCCCCTGGACGCCCCAGAGCGTCGCGATGCTCTCCCCGGACGCCCCAAAGCATCGCGATGCTCTCCCCAGCCGCCCTGGAGCGTCGCGATGCTCTCCCCGGGACGCCCCAGAGCGTCGTGATGCTCTACCCGGACGCCCCCAGAGCATCACGATGCTCTCCCCAGCCGCCCCGAAAGCGTCGCGATGCTCTCCCGGACGCCCCAGAGCGTCGCGATGCTCTCCCCGGACCGCCCCAGAGTGTCGCGATGCTCTCTCCGGCCGCCTCGGAGCGTCGTGATGCTCTTCCCGAACGCCGTGGAGCGTCGCGATGCTCTCTTTGGCCGCCCCAAAGCGTCGCGATGCTCTCTCCGGACGCCGTCCTGAGAGCGGCGGGATGCTCTTCCCAGCCGCCCCAGAGCATCGCGATGCTCTCCCCGGACGCCCCAAAGCGTCGCAATGCTCTCCCCGGACGCCCTAGAGCATCGCGATGCTCTCCTCGGCCGCCCCGAAGCGTCGCGATGCTCTCCCCGGACGCCCCCAGAGCGTCGCGATGCTCCTCCCTGGACGCCCCCAGAGCGCCGCGATGCTCTCCCCTGACGCCCCAGAGCGTCGGGATGCCTCTCCCCAGCCGCCTCGGAGCGTCGCGATGCTCTCCCCGGACGCCCCAGAGCGTCGCGATGCTCTCCCCAGCTGCCCCGGAGCGTCGCGATGCTCTCCCCGAACGCCCCAGATCGTCGCGATGCTCTCCCCGGACGCCCCAGAGCGTCGCGATGCTCTCCCCAGCTGCCCCTGAGCGTCGCGATGCTCTCCCCAGCTGCCCCGGAGCGTCGTGATGCTCTCCCCGGACGCCCCAGAGCGTCGCGATGCCCTCCCCGGACGCCCCAGAGCGTTGCGATGCTCTCCCTGGCCGCCCCGGAGCGTCGCGATTCTCTCCCTGGACGCCCCGGAGCGTTGCGATGCTCTCCCCGGACGCCCCGGAGCGTCGAGATTCTCTCCCTGGCCGCCCCAGAGCGTAGCGATGCTCTCCCCGGACGCCCCAGAGCGTCGGGATGCTCTCCCTGGACGCCCCAGAGCGTCGCGATGCTCTCTTCGGACGCCCCAGAGCATCGCGATGCTCTCCCCAGCCGCTCCGGAGCGTCGCGATGCTCTCCCTGGACGCCCCCAGAGCGTCGTGATGCTCTACCCGGACGCCCCAGAGCATCACGATGCTCTCCCCAGCCGCCCCGAAGCGTCGCGATGCTCTCCCCGGACGCCCCAGAGCGTCGCTATGCTCTCCCCGGACGCCCCAGAGTGTCGCGATGCTCTCTCCGGCCGCCCCGGAGCGTCGCGATGCTCTCCCCGAACGCCGTGGAGCGTCGCGATGCTCTCTTTGGCCGCCCCAAAGCGTCGTGATGCTCTCTCCGGACGCCTTAGAGCGTCGGGATGCTCTCCCCAGCCGCCCCGGAGCATCGCGATGCTCTCCGCGGACGCCCCAAAGCGTCGCAATGCTCTCCCCGGACGCCCTAGAGCATCGCGATACTCTCCTCGGCCGGCCCCGAAGCGTCGCGATGCTCTCCCCGGACGCCCCAGAGCGTCGCGATGCTCTCCCCGGACGCCCCGGAGCGTCGCGATTCTCTCCCCAGCCGCCCCGGAGCGTCGCGATGCTCTCCCCGGACGCCCCAGAGCGTCGCGATGCTCTCCCCGGACGCCCCAGAGCGTCGCGATGCTCTCCTCGGACGCCCCGGAGCGTCGTGATGCTCTCCCCGGATGCCCCGGAGCGTCGCGATGCTCTCCCCAGCCGCCCCGGAGCGTTGCTGATGCTCTCCCCGTACGCCCCCAGAGCGTCGCGATGCTCTCCCCGGACGCCCCGGAGCATCGTGATGCTCTCCCCAGACGCCCCCGGAGCGTCGCGATGCTCTCCCCGGACGCCCCAGAGCGTCACGATGCTCTCCCCGGACGCCCCAGAGCGTCGGGATGCTCTCCCAAGCCGCCCCGGAGCGTCGCGATGCTCTCCCCAGCCGCCCCGGAGCGTCGCGATGTTCTCCCCGGACGCCCCAGAGGGTCGCGATGCTCTCCCTGGACGCCCCAGAGCGTCACGATGCTCTCCTCGGACGCCCCGGAGCGTCGCGATGCTCTCCCCGGCCAAGCCAGCAAGGGCGTGGGAGGGTTGCGAGCATCATCGGTCATCGGCGCTCGCGATGAAGAGCGCCCGCTGCACTTCGTGCACATGTGTGGATCCTACTGCGTTTTGGGGGTAGAAGCGCTCATTCCAAGCGTTTTTTTTCCGCCGGGTCACGTGGCTGCGCTTGTCTGGTCCTATTGCCAAGCCAGCAAGGGCGCGGGAGGGTTGCGAGCATCATCGGTCATCGGCACTCGCGAATGAAGAGCGCCCGCTGCACTTCCTGCACATGTGTGGATCCTTCCGCGTTTTGGGGGTGGAAGCGCTCGTTCCGAGCGTTTTTCTTCCGCCGGGTCACGTGGCTGCGCTTGTCTGGTCCTATTGCCAAGCCAGCAAGGGGCGTGGGAGGGTTGCGAGCATCATCGGTCATCGGCGCTCGCGAATGAAGAGCGCCCGCTGCACTTCCTTCACGTGTGCGGATCCTTCCGCGTTTTGGGGGGTGAAAGCGCTCGTTCCGAGCGTTTTTCTTCCGCCGGGGTCACGTAGCTGCGCTTGTCTGGTCCTATTGCCAAGCAAGCAAGGGCGCAGGAGGGTTGTGAGCATCATCACTCATCGGCGCTCGCGAATGAAGAGCGCCCGCTGCACTTCCTGCACGTGTGCGGATCTTTCCGCGTTTTGGTGGTGAAAGCACTCGTTCCGAGCGTATTTCTTCCGCCGGGTCACGTAGCTGCGCTTGTCTGGTCCTATTGCAAGCCAGAAAGGGCGTGGGAGGGTTGCGAGCATCATCGGTCATCGACGCTCGCGAATCAAGAGCGCCCGCTGCACTTCCTGCACGCGTGCGTATCCTTCCGCGTTTTGGGGGCGGAAGCGCTCGTTTCCGAGCGTTTTTCTTCCGCCGGGTCACGTTGGCTGCGCTTGTCTGGTCCTCATGCCCAGCCAGCAAGGGCGTGGGAGGGTTGCAAGCATGATCGGTCATCGGCGCTTGCGAATGAAGAGCGCCCCCTGCACTTCCTGCACATGTGCGGATCCTTCCACGTTTTGGGGGTCGAGGCGCTCGTTTCGAGCATTTTTCTTCCGCCGGGTCACGTGGCTGTGCTTGTCTGGTCCCTCTTGCCAAGCCAGCAAGGGAGTGGGAGGGTTGCGAGCATCATCGGTCATCGGCACTCGCGAATGAAGAGCGCACGCTACACTTCGTGCACATGTAAGGATCCTAGCGCTCGTTCCGAGCGTTTTCTTCCGCCGGGTCAAATGGTTGCGCTTGTCTGGTCCTATTGCCAAGCCAGCAAGGGCGTGGGAGGGTTTGCGAGCATCATCGGTCATCGGCGCTCGCGAATGAAGAGCGCCCGGTGCACTTCCTGCACGAATGCAGATTCTCCAGCATTTTGGGGGTAGAAGCGCTCATTCCAAGCGTTTTTCTTCCGCCAAGTCACGTGGCTGCGCTTGTCCGGTCCTCTTGCCAAGCCAGCAAGGGCGTGGGAGGGTTGCGAGCATCATCGGTCATCGGCGCTCGCGAATGAAGAGCGGCCGCTGCAACTTCCTGCACATGTGCGAATCCTTCCCGCGTTTTGGGGGTGGAGACGCTCGTTCCAAGCGTTTTTATTCCGTTGGTTCACGTGGCTCTGCTTGTCTGGTCCTATTGCCAAGCCAGCAAGGGCGTAGGAGGGTTGGGACCATCATTGGTCATCGGCGCTCGCGAATGAAGAGCGTCCGCTGCACTTCGGTGCACATGTGGGGATCCTTCCGCGTTTTGGGGTGGAGACGCTCGTTCCGAGCGTTTTTCTTCCGTTGGTTCACGTGGCTGTGCTTGTCTGGTCCTATTGCCAAGCCAGCAAGGGCGTAGGAGGGTTGGGACCAGCATTGGTCATCGGCGCTCAGCGAATGAAGAGCGTCCGCTGCACTTCGTGCACATGTGCCGATCCCTTCCGCGTTTTGGGGGTACTAGCGCTCGTTCCGAGTGTTTTTCTTCCACCGGGTCACGAGGATGCGCTTGTCTGGTCCCCTTGCCAAGCCAGCAAGAGCGTGGGAGGGTTGCGAGCATCATCGGTCATCGGCGCTCGCGAATGAAGAGCGCCCCCTGCACTTCCTGCACATGTGCGGATCCTTCCGCGTTTCAGGGGTGGAGGCGCTCGTTTCGAGCATTGTTCTTCCGCCGGGTCACGTGGCTGTGCTTGTCTGGTCCTTTTGCCAAGCCAGCAAGGGCGTGGGTTGCGAGCATCATCGGTCATCGGCGCTCTGCGAATGAAGAGCGCAACCTACACTTCGTGCACATGTAAGGATCCTAGCGCTCGTTCCGAGCGTTTTTCTTCCGCCGGGTCAAGTGGTTGCGCTTGTCTGGTCTTATTGCCAAGCCAGCAAGGGCGTGGGAGGGTTGCGAGCATCATCGATCATCGGCGCTCGCGAATGAAGAGCGCCCGCTGCACTTCCTGCACGTGTGCGGATCCTTCCGTATTTTAGTGGTGAAAGCACTCTTTCCGAGCGTTTTTCTTCCACCGGATCACGTAGCTGCGCTTGTCTGGTCATATTGCCAAGCTAGCAAGGGCGTGGGAGGGTTGCGAGCATCATCGGTCATTGGCGCTCGCAAATGAAGAGCGCCCGCTGCACTTCCTGCACGAATGCGGATCCTTCAGCATTTTGGGGGTAGAAGCGCTCATTCCAGGCGTTTTGCTTCCGCCAAGTCACGTGGCTGCGCTTGTCTGGTCCTCTTGCCAAGCCAGCAAGGGCGTGGGAGGGTTTGCGAGCATCGTCGCTCTTCGGCGCTCGCGAATGAAGAGCGCCCGCTGCACTTCCTGCACGTGTGCGGAACCTTCCGCGCTTTGGGGGTAAAAGCGCTCGTTCCGAGCGTTTTTTCTTCCGCCGAGTCACGTGGCTGCGCTTGTCTGGTCCTCTTGCCAAGCCAGCAAGGACATGGGAGGGTTGCGAGCAGCATCGGTCATCGGCGCCTCGCGAATGAAGAGCGCCCGCTGCACTTCCTGCACATGTGCGGGTCCTTACGCGTTTTGGGGGGTACTAGCGCTCGTTCCGAGCGTTTTTCTTTAACCAGGTCACGTGGCTGCGCTTGTCTGGTCCTATTGCCAAGCCAGCAAGGGCGTGGGAGGGTTGCAAGCATCATCGGTCATCGGCGCTCCGCGAATGAAGAGCGACCGCTGCACTTCCTGCACGAATGCGGATCCTTCGGCATTTTGGGGGTAGAAGCGCTCATTCCAAGCGTTTTTTTCTCTGCCAAGTCACGTGGCTGCGCTTGTCTGGTCCTCTTGCCAAGCCAGCAAGGGCGTGGGAGGGTTGCAAGCATCATCGGTCATCGGCGCTCGCGAATGAAGAGCGCCAGCTGCACTTCCTGCACGTGTGCGAATACTTCCGCGTTTTGGGGATGAAAGCGTTCTTTTCGAGAAATTTTCTTCCGCCGGGTCACGTGGCTGTGCTTGTCTGGTCCTCTTGCCAAGCCAGCAAGTACATGGAGGGTTGCGAGCATCAGTCGGTCATCGGCGCTCGCGAAATGAAGAGCGCCCGCTGCACTTCCTGCACATGTGCGGGTCCTTACGCGTTTTGGGGGTACTAGCGCTCGTTACGAGCGTTTTTCTTCAACCAGGTCACGTGGCTGCGCTTGTCTGGTCCTATTGCCAGCCAGCAAGGGCGCGGGAGGGTTGCGAGCATCATCGGTCATCGGCACCTCGCGAATGAAGAGCGCCCGCTGCACTTCCTGCCACATGTGTGGATCCTTCCGCGTTTTGGGGGTGGAAGCGCTCGTTCCGAGCGTTTTTCTTCCGCCGGGTCACGTGGCTGCGCTTGTCTGGTCCTATTGCCAAGCCAGCAAGGGCGTGGGAGGGTTGCGAGCATCATCGGTCATCGGCGCTCGCGAATGAAGAGCAGCCCGCTGCACTTCCTTCACGTGTGCGGATCCTTCCGCGTTTTGGGGGTGAAGCGCTCGTTCCGAGCGTTTTCTTCCGCCGGGTCACGTAGCTGCGCTTGTCTGGTCCTATTGCCAAGCAAGCAAGGGCGCAGGAGGGTTGTGAGCATCATCACTCATCGGCGCTCGCGAATGCAGAGCGCCCGCTGCACTTCCTGCACGTGTGCGGATCTTTCCGCGTTTTGGTGGTGAAAGCACTCGTTCCCGAGCGTATTTCTTCCGCCGGGTTCACGTAGCTGCGCTTGTCTGGTCCTATTGCAAGCCAGAAAGGGCGTGGGAGGGTTTGCGAGCATCATCGGTCATCGACGCTCGCGAATCAAGAGCGCCCGCCTGCACTTCCTGCACGCGTGCGTATCCTTCCGCGTTTTGGGGGCGGAAGCGCTCGTTCCGAGCGTTTTTCTTCCGCCGGGTCACGTGGCTGCGCTTGTCTGGTCCTCATGCCCAGCCCAGCAAGGGCGTGGGAGGGTTGCAAGCATGATCGGTCATCGGCGCTTGCGAATGAAGAGCGCCCCCTGCACTTCCTGCACATGTGCGGATCCTTCCACGTTTTGGGGGTCGAGGCGCTCGTTTCGAGCATTTTTCTTCCGCCGGGTCACGTGGCCTGTGCTTGTCTGGTCCTCTTGCCAAGCCAGCAAGGGAGTGGGAGGGTTTGCGAGCATCATCGGTCATCGGCACTCTGCGAATGAAGAGCGCACGCTACACTTTCGTGCACATGTAAGGATCCTAGCGCTCGTTCCGAGCGTTTTCTTCCGCCGGGTCAAATGGTTGCGCTTGTCTGGTCCTATTGCCAAGCCAGCAAGGGCGTGGGAGGGTTGCGAGCATCATCGGTCATCGGCGCTCCGCGAATGAAGAGCGCCCGGTGCACTTCCTGCACGAATGCAGATTCTCCAGCATTTTGGGGGTAGAAGCGCTCATTCCAAGCGTTTTTTCTTCCGCCAAGTCACGTGGCTGCGCTCTTGTCCGGTCCTCTTGCCAAGCCAGCAAGGGCGTGGGAGGGTTGCGAGCATCATCGGTCATCGGCGCTCGCGAATGAAGAGCGGCCGCCTGCACTTCCTGCACATGTGCGAATCCTTCCGCGTTTTGGGGGTGGAGACGCTCGTTCCAAGCGTTTTTATTCCGTTGGTTCACGTGGCTCTGCTTGTCTGGTCCTATTGCCAAGCCAGCAAGGGCGTAGGAGGGTTGGGACCATCATTGGTCATCGGCGCTCGCGAATGAAGAGCGTCCGCTGCACTTCGTGCACATGTGGGGATCCTTCCGCGTTTTGGGGGGGGAGACGCTCGTTCCCGAGCGTTTTTTCTTCCGTTGGTTCACGTGGCTTGCTTGTCTGGTCCTATTGCCAAGCCAGCAAGGGCGTAGGAGGGTTTGGGACCAGCATTGGTCATCGGCGCTCGCCGATGAAGAGCGTCCGCTGCACTTCGTGCACATGTGCCGATCCTTCCGCGTTTTGGGGGTACTAGCGCTCGTTCCGAGTGTTTTTTCTTCCACCGGGTACGAGGATGCGCTTTGTCTGGTCCCCCTTGCCAAGCCAGCAAGAGCGTGGGAGGGGTTGCGAGCATCATCGGTCATCGGCGCTCGCGAATGAAGAGCGCCCCTGCACTCCACTTCCCTGCACATGTGCGGATCCTTCCGCCGTTTCAGGTGGAGAGCCTCGTTTCGAGCATTGTTCTTCCGCCGGTCACGTGGCTGTGCTTGTCTGGTCCTTTTGCCAAGCCAGCAAGGGCGTGGGTTGCGAGCATCATCGTCATCGGCGCTCGCGAATGAAGAGCGCAACCTACCACTTCGTGCACATGTAAGGATCCTAGCGCTCGTTCCGAGCGTTTTTCTTCCGCCGCCGGGTCAAGTGGTTGCGCTTGTCTGTCTTATTGCCAAGCCGCAAGGGCGTGGGAGGTTGCGAGCATCATCGATCCTCGGCGCTCGCGATATGAAGAGCGCCCGCTGCAACTTCCTGCACGTGTGCGGATCCTTCCGTATTTTAGTGGTGAAAGCACTCTTTCCGAGCGTTTTTCTTCCACCGGATCACGTAGCTGCGCTTGTCTGGTCATATTGCCAAGCTAGCAAGGGCGGGGAGGGTTGCGAGCATCATCGGTCATTGGCGCTCGCAAATGAAGAGCGCCCGCTGCACTTCCTGCACGAATGCGATCCTTCAGCATTTTGGGGGGTAGAGCGCTCATTCCAGGCGTTTTGCTTCCGCCAAGTCACGTGGCTGCGCGCTTGTCTGGTCCTCTTGCCAAGCCAGCAAGGGCGTGGGAGGGTTGCGAGCATCGTCGCTCTTCGGCGCTCGCGAAATGAAGAGCGCCCGCTGCACTTCCTGCACGTGTGCGGAACCTTCCGCGCTTTGGGGTAAAACGCGCTCGTTCCGAGCGTTTTTCTTCCGCCGAGTCACGTGGCTGCGCTTGTCTGGTCCTCTTGCCAAGCCAGCAAGGACATGGGAGGGTTGCGAGCAGCATCGGTCATCGGCGCTCGGCGAATGAAGAGTCGCCCGCTGGGCACTTCCTGCACATGTGCGGGTCCTTACGCGTTTTGGGGGTGACTAGCGCTCGTTCCGAGCGTTTTTCTTTAACCAGGCACGTGGCTGCGCTTGTCTGGTCCTATTGCCAAGCCAGC
>CANJKZ010001182.1:0-57780 GCA_947471745.1 Closterium sp. Naga37s-1 | reverse complement strand
CCCACCCCATTCTCCCTCCTTCCATCACCCCGCCCCATTCTCCCTCCTTCCATCACTAGCCCCATTCTCCCGCTTTCCATCACCCCGCCCCATTCTCCCGCTGTCCATCACCCCGCCCCATTCTCCCGCTTTCCATCACCCCGCCCCATTCTCCCGCTTTCCATCACCCCGCCCCATTCTCCCGCTTTCCATCACCCCGCCCCATTCTCCCGCCTTCCACCACCCCGCCCCATTCTCCCGCTTTCCATCACCCCGCCCCATTCT
Source organism: Closterium sp. Naga37s-1 (assembly GCA_947471745.1). Lineage (NCBI taxonomy): Eukaryota > Viridiplantae > Streptophyta > Zygnematophyceae > Desmidiales > Closteriaceae > Closterium > Closterium sp. Naga37s-1. The sequence goes on along the minus strand of CANJKZ010001182.1, from coordinate 57,516 downwards.
CCGCCTTCCACCACCCCGCCCCATTCTCCCGCTTTCCATCACCCGCCCCATTCTCCCGCTTTCCATCACCCCGCCCCATTCTCCCGCTTTCCATCACCCCGCCCCATTCTCCCGCTTTCCATCACCCCGCCCCCATTCTCCCTTCCCCCCCTTCCATCACCCCGCCCCATTCTCCCGCTTTCCATCACCCCGCCCCATTCTCCCGCTTTCCATCACCCCGCCCATTCTCCCGCTTTCCATCACCCCACCCCATTCTCCCTCCTTCCATCACCCCGCCCCATTCTCCCTCCTTCCATCACCCAGCCCCATTCTCCCGCTTTCCATCACCCCGCCCCATTCTCCCGCTTTCCATCACCCCGCCCCATTCTCCCGCTTTCCATCACCCCGCCCCATTCTCCCGCCTTCCACACCCCCCCCCCCATTCTCCGTCCTTCCATCACCCCGCCACATTCTTTCCGCTTTCCCATCACCCCGCCCCATTCTCCCGCTTTCCATCAACCCGCCCATTCTCCCGCTTTCCATCACCCCGCCCCATTCTCCCGCCTTCCATCACCCCGCCCCATTCTCCCGCTTTCCATCACCCCGCCCCATTCTCCCGCTTTCCATCACCCCGCCCCATTCTCCCGCTTTCCATCACCCCGCCCCATTCTCCCGCTTTCCATCACCCCACCCCATTCTCCCGCTGTCCATCACCCCGCCCCATTCTCCCGCTTTCCATCACCCCGCCCCATTCTCCCGCTGTCCATCACCCCGCCCCATTCTCCCGCTTTCCATCACCCCGCCCCATTCTCCCGCCTTCCATCACCCCGCCCCATTCTCCAGCTTTCCATCACCCCGCCCCATTCTCCCGCTTTCCATCACCCCGCCCCATTCTCCCGCTTTCCATCACCCGCCCCATTCTCCCCTCCTTCCATCACCTAGCCCCATTCTCCCGCTTTCCATCACCCCCGCCCCATTCTCCCGCTTTCCATCACCCTGCCCCATTCTCCCGCTTTCCATCACCCCGCCCCATTCTCCCGCTTTCCATCACCCCGCCCCATTCTCCCGCTTTCCATCACCCCGCCCCATTCTCCCGCTGTCCATCACCCCGCCCCATTCTCTCCGCTTTCCATCACCCCGCCCCATTCTCCCGCCTTCCATCAACCCGCCCCATTCTCCCGCTTTCCATCACTCCCGCCCCATTCTCCCGCCTTCCACCACCCCGCCCCATTCTCCCGCCTTTCCATCACCCCGCCCCCATTCTCCCGCCTTCCACCACCCCGCCCCATTCTCCCGCTTTCCATCACCCCGCCCCATTCTCCCGCTTTCCATCACCCCACCCCATTCTCCCTCCTTCCATCACCCCGCCCCATTCTCCCTCCTTCCATCACCTAGCCCCATTCCTCCCGCTTTCCATCACCCCGCCCCATTCTCCCGCTTTCCATCACTCCGCCCCATTCTCCCGCCTTCCACCACCCCGCCCCATTCTCCCGCTTTCCATCACCCCGCCCCATTCTCCCGCCTTCCACCACCCCGCCCCCATTCTCCCGCTTTCCATCACCCCGCCCCATTCTCCCGCTTTCCATCACCCCCGCCCCATTCTCCCGCTTTCCATCACCCCGCCCCATTCTCCCGCTTTCCATCACCCCGCCCCATTCTCCCTCCTTCCATCACCCCGCCCATTCTCCCGCTTTCCATCACCCCGCCCCATTCTCCCGCTTTCCATCACCCCCGCCCCATTCTCCCGCTTTCCATCACCCCCACCCCATTCTCCCTCCTTCCATCACCCCGCCCCATTCTCCCTCCTTCCATCACCTAGCCCCATTCTCCCGCTTTCCATCACCCCGCCCCATTCTCCCGCTTTCCATCACCCTGCCCCATTCTCCCGCTTTCCATCACCCCGCCCCATTCTCCCGCTTTCCACCACCCACCCCATTCTCCGTCCTTCCATCACCCGCCACATTCTTCCGCTTCCATCACCCCGCCCCATTCTCCCGCTTTCCATCAACCCGCCCCATTCTCCCGCTTTCCATCACCCTGCCCCATTCTCCCGCCTTCCATCACCCCGCCCCATTCTCCCGCTTTCCATCACCCCGCCCCATTCTCCCGCTTTCCATCACCCCGCCCCATTCTCCCGCTTTCCATCACCCCGCCCCATTCTCCCGCTTTCCATCACCCCACCCCATTCTCCCGCTGTCCATCACCCCGCCCCATTCTCCCGCTTTCCATCACCCCGCCCCATTCTCCCGCTGTCCATCACCCCGCCCCATTCTCCCGCTTTCCATCACCCCGCCCCATTCTCCCTCCTTCCATCACCCCGCCCCATTCTCCCGCTTTCCATCACCCCACCCCATTCTCCCTCCTTCCATCACCCCCGCCCCATTCTCCCTCCTTCCATCACCTAGCCCCATTCTCCCGCTTTCCATCACCCCGCCCCATTCTCCCGCTTTCCATCACCCCGCCCCATTCTCCCGCCTTCCACCACCCGCCCCATTCTCCCGCTTTCCATCACCCCGCCCCATTCTCCCGCCTTCCCACCACCCCGCCCCATTCTCCCGCTTTCCATCACCCGCCCCATTCTCCCGCTTTCCATCACCCCGCCCCATTCTCCCGCTTTCCATCACCCCGCCCCATTCTCCCGCTTCCATCACCCGCCCCATTCCTTCCTCCCCCCATTCCCTTTCCATCACCCCGCCCCATTCTCCCGCTTTCCATCACCCCGCCCCATTCTCCCGCTTTCCATCACCCCGCCCCATTCTCCCGCTTTCCATCACCCCACCCCATTCTCCCTCCTTCCATCACCCCGCCCCATTCTCCCTCCTTCCATCACCTAGCCCCATTCTCCCTCTTTCCATCACCCCGCCCCATTCTCCCGCTTCCATCACCCTGCCCCATTCTCCCGCTTTCCATCACCCCGCCCCATTCTCCCGCTTTCCACCACCCCACCCCATTCTCCGTCCTTCCATCACCCCGCCACATTCTTCCGCTTTCCATCACCCCCGCCCCAATTCTCCCGCCTTCCACCACCCCGCCCCATTCTCCCGCTTTCCATCACCCCGCCCCATTCTCCCGCCTTCCACCACCCCGCCCATTCTCCCGCTTTCCATCACCCCGCCCCATTCTCCCGCTTTCCATCACCCCGCCCCATTCCTCCCGCTTTCCATCACCCCGCCCCATTCTCCCGCTTTCCATCACCCCGCCCCATTCTCCCTCCTTCCATCACCCCGCCCCCATTCTCCCGCTTTCCATCACCCCGCCCCATTCTCCCGCTTTCCATCACCCCGCCCCATTCTCTCCGCTGTCCATCACCCCGCCCCATTCTCCCGCTTTCCATCACCCCGCCCCATTCTCCCGCCTTCCATCACCCCGCCCCATTCTCCAGCTTTCCATCACCCGCCCCATTCTCCCGCTTTCCATCACCCCGCCCCATTCTCCCGCTTTCCATCACCCCGCCCCATTCTCCCGCTTTCCATCACCCCGCCCCATTCTCCCTCCTTCCATCACCCCGCCCCATTCTCCCGCTTTCCATCACCCTGCCCCATTCTCCCGCTTTCCATCACCCCGCCCCATTCTCCCGCTTTCCATCACCCCACCCCATTCTCCCTCCTTCCATCACCCCGCCCCATTCTCCCGCTTTCCATCACCCCGCCCCATTCTCCCGCTTTCCATCACCCCGCCCCATTCTCCCGCTTTCCATCACCCCGCCCCATTCTCCCGCTTTCCATCACCCCACCCCATTCTCCCGCTGTCCATCACCCCGCCCCATTCTCCCGCTTTCCATCACCCCGCCCCATTCTCCCGCTTGTCCATCACCCCGCCCCATTCTCCCGCTTTCCATCACCCCGCCCCATTCTCCCGCCTTCCATCACCCGCTTTCCATCACCCCGCGCCCCATTCTCCCGCTTTCCATCACCCCGCCCCATTCTCCTCCCGCTTTCCATTCACCCCGCCCCATTCTCCCTCCTTCCATCACCCCGCCCCATTCTCCCGCTTTCCATCACCCTGCCCCATTCTCCCGCTTTCCATCACCCCGCCCCATTCTCCCGCTTTCCATCACCCCACACCATTCTCCTCCTTCCATCACCCGCCCCATTCTCCCCTCCTTCCATCCAACCTAGCCCCATTCTCCCGCTTTCCATCACCCCGCCCCATTCTCCCGCTTTCCATCACCCCGCCCCATTCTCCCGCTTTCCACCACCCCACCCCATTCTCCGTCCTTCCATCCACCCCGCCATATTCTCCCGCTTTCCATCACCCCGCCCCATTCTCCCGCTTTCACATCAACCCGCCCCATTCTCCCGCTTGTTCCATCAATCTCCCGCCCCTTTCCATGCACCCCTGCCCCATTCTCCCGCCTTCCATCAACCCCGCCCCATTCTCCCCGCTTTCCATCACCCCTGCCCCATTCTCCCGACTTTCCATCACCCCGCCCCAATTCTCCCGCTTTTCCATCACCCCGCCCCATTCTCCCGCCTTTCCATCACCCCGCCCCCCATTCTCGGCCGCTTTCTCAATCACTCCGCCCATTCCTCCCTGCCTTTTCCATCACCCCACCCCATTCTCACCGATTGCTATCACTCCTCCCATCTCCCGCCTACTTGACCCACACCCTCGCTCCCCATTCTCTCCGCTGTATCCACCACCCCGCCTCCTATTCTCATCCGCCTTTTTCCATCACCCCCGGCCTCCCATTCTCCCGCTCCATCACCCCGCCCCCATTCTCCCGCTTTCCATCACCCCGCCCCATTCTCCCTCCGTTCCCTCACCCCGCCCCATTCTCCCGCTTTCCATCACCTCGCCCTCATTCTCACGCTTTTCCATCACCCCGCCCCATTCTCTCCTGCTTTTCCATCACCCCGCCCTCAATTCTCTCCCGCTTTCCATCACCACCGCCCCATTCTCCCGGCTTTCCATCATCAACCCGCCCCCATTCTCGGCCGATTTTCCATCACCCCGCCCCCGCTTTCCATCACCCCACCCCATTTCTCCCGCTTTCCATCCACCCCGCCCCATTCTCCCTCCTTCCATCACCCCGCCCCATTCTCCCTCCTTCCATCACTCCGCCCCATTCTCCCACTTTCCATCACCCCGCCCCATTCTCCCGCTTTCCATCACCCCGCCCCAATCTCCCGCTTTCCATCACCCCGCCCCATTCTCCCGCTTTCCATCACCCCGCCCCATTCTCCCGCCTTCCATCACCCCGCCCCATTCTCCCGCTTTCCATCACCCCGCCCCATTCTCCCCCTTTTCCATCACCCCGCCTCATTCTCCCGCTTTCCATCACCCCGCCCCATTCTCCCGCTTTCCATCACCCCGCCCCATTCTCCCTCCTTCCATCACCCCGCCCCATTCTCCCTCCTTCCATCACTCCGCCCCATTCTCCCGCTTTCCATCACCCCGCCCCATTCTCCCGCTTTCCATCACCCCGCCCCAATCTCCCGCTTTCCATCACCCCGCCCCATTCTCCCGCTTTCCATCACCCCGCCCCATTCTCCCGATTTCCATCACCCCGCCCCATTCTCCCGCTTTCCATCACCCCGCCCCATTCTCCCGCTTTCCATCACCCCGCCCCATTCTCCCGCTTTCCATCACCCCGCCCCCATTCTCCCTCCTTCCATCACCCCGCCCCATTCTCCCTCCTTCCATCACCCAGCCCCATTCTCCCGCTTTCCATCACCCCGCCCCATTCTCCCGCTTTCCATCACCCCGCCCCATTCTCCCGCTTTCTATCACCCCGCCCCATTCTCCCGCTTTCCATCACCCCGCCCCATTCTCCCGCTTTCCATCACTCCGCCCCATTCTCCCGCTTTCCATCACCCCGCCCCATTCTCCCGCTTTCCATCACCCTGCCCCATTCTCCCGCTTTCCATCACCCCGCCCCATTCTCCCGCTTTCCGTCACCCCGCCCCATTCTCCCGCCTTCCATCACCCCGCCCCATTCTCACCCTTTCCATCACCCCGCCCCATTCTCCCGCTTTCCATCTCCCCGCCCCATTCTCCCGCTTTCCATCACCTTGCCCCATTCTCCCGCTTTCCATCACCCCGCCCCATTCTCCCGCTTTCCATCACCCCGCCCCATTCTCCCGCTTTCCATCACCCCGCCCCATTCTCCCGCTTTCCATCACCCCGCCCCATTCTCCCCCTTTCCATCACCCCGCCCCATTCTCCCGCTTTCTATCACCCCGCCCCATTCTCCCGCTTTCCATCACCCCGCCCCATTCTCCCGCTTTCCATCACCCCGCCCCATTCTCCCGCTTTCCATCACCCCGCCCCATTCTCCCGCTTTCCATCACCCCGCCCCATTCTCCCTCCTTCCATCACCTCGCCCCATTCTCCCGCTTTCCATCACCCCGCCCCACTCTCCCGCTTTCCATCACCTCGCCCCATTCTCCCTCCTTCCATCACCCCGCCCCATTCTCCCACCTTCCATCACCCCGCCCCATTCTCCCGCTTTCCATCACCCCGCCCCATTCTCCAGCTTTCCATCACCCCGCCCCATTCTCCCGCTTTCCATCACCCCGCCCCATTCTCCCGCTTACCATCACCCCGCCCCATTCTCCCGCTTTCCATCACCCCGCCCCATTCTCCCTCCTTCCATCACCTCGCCCCATTCTCCCGCTTTCCATCACCCCGCCCCATTCTCCCGCTTTTCATCACCCCGCCCCATTCACCCGCTTTCCAACACCCCGCCCCATTCTCCCGCTTTCCATCACCCCGCCCCATTCTCCCGCTTTCCATCACTCCGCCCCATTCTCCCGCTTTCCATCACCTCACCCCGTTCTCCCGCTTTCCACCACCCCGCCCCATTCTCCCGCTTTCCATCACCCCCGCCCCATTCTCCCGCTTTCCATCACCCCACCCCATTCTCCCGCTTTCCATCACCCCACCCCATTCTCCCTCCTTCCATCACCCCGCCCCATTCTCCCGCTTTCCATCACCCCGCCTCATTCTCCCGCTTTCCATCACCCCGCCCCATTCTCCCGCTTTCCATCACCCCGCCTCATTCTCCCGCTTTCCATCACCCCGCCCCATTCTCCCGCTTTCCATCACCCCGCCCCATTCTCCCGCTTTCCATCACCCCGCCCCATTCTCCCGCTTTCCATCACCCCGCCCCATTCTCCTTCCTTCCATCACCCTGCCCCATTCTCCTGCTTTCCATCACCCCGCCCCATTCTTCCGCTTTCCATCACCCCGCCCCATTCTCCCGCTTTCCATCACCCCGCCCCATTCTCCCGCTTTCCATCACCCCGCCCCATTCTCCCGCTTTCCATCACCCCGCCCCATTCTCCCGCTTTCCATCACCCCGCCCCTTTCTCCCGCTTTCCATCACCCCGCCCCATTCTCCCGCTTTCCATCTCCCCGCCCCATTCTCACGCTTTCCATCACCATGCCCCATTCTCCCTCCTTCCATCACCCCGCCCCATTCCCCCTACTCCCATCACCCCGCCCCATTCTCCCTCCTTCCATCACCCCGCCCCATTCTCCCGCATTCCATCACCTCGCCCCATTCTCCCGCTTTCCATCACCCCGCCCCATTCTCCCTCTTTCCATCACCCCGCTCCATTCTCCCGCTTTCCATCACCCCGCCCCATTTTCCCGCTTTCCATCACCCCGCCCCATTCTCCCGCTTTGCATCACCCCGCCCCATTCTCCCGCTTTCCATCACCTCGCCCCATTCTCCCTCCTTCCATCACCCGCCCCGTTCCCCCTACTCCCATCACCCCGCCCCATTCTCCCTCCTTCCATCACCCCGCCCCATTCTCCCGCATTCCATCACCTCGCCCCATTCTCCCGCTTTCCATCACCCCGCCCCATTCTCCCTCTTTCCATCACCCCGCCCCATTCTCCCGCTTTCCATCAACCCGCCCCATTCTCCCGCTTTCCATCACCCCGCCCCATTCTCCCGATTTGCATCACCCCGCCCCGTTCTCCCGCTTTCCATCACCTCGCCCCATTCTCCCTCCTTCCATCACCCCGCCCCATTCTCCCGCTTTCTATCACCCCGCCCCATTCTCCCGCTGTCAATCACCCCGCCCCATTCTCCCGCTTTCCATCACCCCGCCCCATTCTCCCACTTTCCATCACCCCGCCCCATTCTCCCGCTTTCCATCACCCCGCCCCATTCTCCCTCTGTCCATCACCCCGCCCCATTCTCCCGCTTTCCATCACCCCGCCCCATTCTCCCGCTTTCCATCACCCCGCCCCATTCTCCCTCTTTCCATCACCCCGCCCCATTCTCCCGCTTTCCATCACCCCGCCCCATTCTCCCGCTTTCCATCACCCCGCCCCATTCTCCCGCTTTCCATCACCCCGCCCCGTTCTCCCGCTTTCCATCACCTCGCCCCATTCTCCCTCCTTCCATCACCCCGCCACATTCTCCCGCTTTCCATCACCCCGCCCCATTCTCCCGCTGTCCATCACCCCGCCCCATTCTCCCGCTTTCCATCACCCCGCCCCATTCTCCCGCTTTCCATCACCCCGCCCCATTCTCCCGCTTTCCATCACCCCGCCCCATTCTCCCTCCTTCCATCACCCCGCCCCATTCTCCCGCTTTCCATCATCCGGCCCCATTCTCCGGCTTTCCATCACCCCGACCCATTCTCCCGCTTTCCATCACCCCGCCCCATTCTCCCTCCTTCCATCACCCCGCCCCATTCTCCCGCTTTCCATCACCCCGCCCCATTCTCCCGCTTTCCATCACCCCGCCCCATTCTCCCGCTTTCCATCACCCCGCCCCATTCTCCCGCTTTCCATCACCCCGCCCCATTCTCCCGCTTTCCATCACCCCACCCCATTCCCCCTCCTTCCATCACCCCGCCCCATTCTCCCTCCTTCCATCACCCCGCCCCATTCTCCCGCTTTCCATCACCCATCCCCATTCTCCCGCTTTCCATCACCCCGCCCCATTCTCCCTCCTTCCATCACCTCGATCCATTATCCCTCCTTCCATCACCTCGACCCATTCTCCCGCCTTCCATCACCCCGCCCCATTCTCCCTCCTTCCATCACCCCGCCCCATTCTCCTGCTTTCCATCACCCCGCCCCATTCTTTCGCTTTCCATCACCCCGCCCCATTCTCCCGCTTTCCATCACCCCGCCCCATTCTCCCGCTTTCCATCACCCCGCCCCATTCTCCCTCCTTCCATCACCTCGACCCATTCTCCCTCCTTCCATCACCTCGACCCATTCTCCCGCCTTCCATCACCCCGCCCCATTCTCCCTCCTTCCATCACCCCGCCCCATTCTCCTGCTTTCCATCACCCCGCCCCATTCTCCCACTTTCCATCACCCCGCCCCATTCTCCCGCTTTCCATCTCCCCGCCCCATTCTCCCGCTTTCCATCACCATGCCTCATACTCCCTCCTTCCATCACCCCGCCCCATTCCCCCTACTCCCATCACCCCACCCCATTCTCCCTCTTTCCATCACCCCGCCCCATTCTTCCGCTTTCCATCACCCCGCCCCATTCTCCCGCTTTCCATCACCCCGCCCCATTCTCCCGCTTTCCATCTCCCCTCCCCATTCTCCCGCTTTCCATCACCATGCCTCATACTCCCTCCTTCCATCACCCCGCCCCCGTTCCCCCTACTCCCATCACCCCGCCCCATTCTCCCTCCTTCCATCACCCCGCCCCATTCTCCCGCATTCCATCACCTCGCCCCATTCTCCCGCTTTCCATCACCCCGCCCCATTCTCCCTCTTTCCATCACCCCGCCCCATTCTCCCGCTTTCCATCAACCCGCCCCATTCTCCCGCTTTCCATCACCCCGCCCCATTCTCCCGCTTTGCATCACCCCGCCCCGTTCTCCCGCTTTCCATCACCTCGCCCCATTCTCCCTCCTTCCATCACCCCGCCCCATTCTCCCGCTTTCCATCACCCCGCCCCATTCTCCCGCTGTCCATCACCCCGCCCCATTCTCCCCCTTTCCATCACCCCGCCCCATTCTCCCGCTTTCCATCACCCCGCCCCATTCTCCCGCTTTCCATCACCCCGCCCCATTCTCCCTCTGTCCATCACCCCGCCCCATTCTCCCGCTTTCCATCACCCCGCCCCATTCTCCCGCTTTCCATCACCCCGCCCCATTCTCCCTCTTTCCATCACCCCGCCCCATTCTCCCGCTTTCCATCACCCCGCCCCATTCTCCCGCTTTCCATCATCCCGCCCCATTCTCCCGCTTTGCATCACCCCGCCCCGTTCTCCCGCTTTCCATCACCTCGCCCCATTCTCCCTCCTTCCATCACCCCGCCCCATTCTCCCGCTTTCCATCACCCCGCCCCATTCTCCCGCTGTCCATCACCCCGCCCCATTCTCCCGCTTTCCATCACCCCGCCCCATTCTCCCGCTTTCCATCACCCCGCCCCATTCTCCCGCTTTCCATGACCCCGCCCCATTCTCCCTCCTTCCATCACCCCGCCCCATTCTCCCGCTTTCCATCATCCGGCCCCATTCTCCGGCTTTCCATCACCCCGACCCATTCTCCCGCTTTCCATCACCCCGCCCCATTCTCCCTCCTTCCATCACCCCGCCCCATTCTCCCTCCTTCCATCACCCCGCCCCATTCTCCCGCTTTCCATCACCCCGCCCCCTTCTCCCGCTTTCCATCACCCCGCCCCATTCTCCCGCTTTCCATCACCCCGCCCCATTCTCCCGCTTTCCATCACCCCACCCCATTCCCCCTCCTTCCATCACCCCGCCCCATTCTCCCTCCTTCCATCACCCCGCCCCATTCTCCCGCTTTCCATCACCCATCCCCATTCTCCCGCTTTCCATCACCCCGCCCCATTCTCCCTCCTTCCATCACCTCGACCCATTCTCCCTCCTTCCATCACCTCGACCCATTCTCCCGCCTTCCATCACCCCGCCCCATTCTCCCTCCTTCCATCACCCCGCCCCATTCTCCTGCTTTCCATCACCCCGCCCCATTCTTCCGCTTTCCATCACCCCGCCCCATTCTCCCGCTTTCCATCACCCCGCCCCATTCTCCCGCTTTCCATCACCCCGCCCCATTCTCCCGCTTTCCATCTCCCCGCCCCATTCTCCCGCTTTCCATCACCATGCCTCATACTCCCTCCTTCCATCACCCCGCCCCATTCCCCCTACTCCCATCACCCCGCCCCATTCTCCCTCCTTCCATCACCCCGCCCCATTCTCCCGCATTCCATCACCTCGCCCCATTCTACCGCTTTCCATCACCCCGCCCCATTCTCCCTCTTTCCATCACCCCGCACCATTCTCCCGCATTCCATCACCCCGCCCCATTCTCCCTCCTTCCATCACCCCGCCCCATTCCCCCTACTCCCATCACCCCGCCCCATTCTCCCTCCTTCCATCACCCCGCCCCATTCTCCCGCATTCCATCACCTCGCCCCATTCTCCCGCTTTCCATCACCCCGCCCCATTCTCCCGCTTTCCATCACCCCGCCCCCATTCTCCCGCTTTCCATCACCCCGCCCCATTCTCCCGCTTTCCATCACCCCGCCCCATTCTCCCGCTTTCCATCACCCCGCCCCATTCTCCCGCTTTCCATCACCCCACCCCATTCCCCCTCCTTCCATCACTCCGCCCCATTCTCCCTCCTTCCATCACCCCGCCCCATTCTCCCGCATTCCATCACCTCGCCCCATTCTCCCGCTTTCCATCACCCCGCCCCTTTCTCCCTCTTTCCATCACCCCGCACCATTCTCCCGCATTCCATCACCCCGCCCCATTCTCCCTCCTTCCATCACCCCGCCCCATTCTCCCGCTTTCCATCACCCCGCCCCATTCTCCCGCTTTCCATCACCATGCCTCATACTCCCTCCTTCCATCACCCCGCCCCGTTCCCCCTACTCCCATCACCCCGCCCCATTCTCCCTCCTTCCATCACCCCGCCCCATTCTCCCGCATTCCATCACCTCGCCCCATTCTCCCGCTTTCCATCACCCCGCCCCATTCTCCCTCTTTCCATCACCCCGCCCCATTCTCCCGCTTTCCATCAACCCGCCCCATTCTCCCGCTTTCCATCACCCCGCCCCATTCTCCCGCTTTGCATCACCCCGCCCCGTTCTCCCGCTTTCCATCACCTCGCCCCATTCTCCCTCCTTCCATCACCCCGCCCCATTCTCCCGCTTTCCATCACCCCGCCCCATTCTCCCGCTGTCCATCACCCCGCCCCATTCTCCCGCTTTCCATCACCCCGCCCCATTCTCCCGCTTTCCATCACCCCGCCCCATTCTCCCGCTTTCCATCACCCCGCCCCATTCTCCCTCTGTCCATCACCCCGCCCCATTCTCCCGCTTTCCATCACCCCGCCCCATTCTCCCGCTTTCCATCACCCCGCCCCATTCTCCCTCTTTCCATCACCCCGCCCCATTCTCCCGCTTTCCATCACCCCGCCCCATTCTCCCGCTTTCCATCACCCCGCCCCATTCTCCCGCTTTGCATCACCCCGCCCCGTTCTCCCGCTTTCCATCACCTCGCCCCATTCTCCCTCCTTCCATCACCCCGCCCCATTCTCCCGCTTTCCATCACCCCGCCCCATTCTCCCGCTGTCCATCACCCCGCCCCATTCTCCCGCTTTCCATCACCCCGCCCCATTCTCCCGCTTTCCATCACCCCGCCCCATTCTCCCGCTTTCCATCACCCCGCCCCATTCTCCCTCCTTCCATCACCTCGACCCATTCTCCCTCCTTCCATCACCTCGACCCATTCTCCCGCCTTCCATCACCCCGCCCCATTCTCCCTCCTTCCATCACCCCGCCCCATTCTCCCTCTTTCCATCACCCCGCCCCATTCTCCCGCTTTCCATCACCCCGCCCCATTCTCCCGCTTTCCATCACCCCGCCCCATTCTCCCGCTTTCCATCTCCCCGCCCCATTCTCCCGCTTTCCATCACCATGCCTCATACTCCCTCCTTCCATCACCCCGCCCCATTCCCCCTACTCCCATCACCCCGCCCCATTCTCCCTCCTTCCATCACCCCGCCCCATTCTCCCGCATTCCATCACCTCGCCCCATTCTCCCGCTTTCCATCACCCCGCCCCATTCTCCCTCTTTCCATCACCCCGCACCATTCTCCCGCATTCCATCACCCCGCCCCATTCTCCCTCCTTCCATCACCGCGCCCCATTCCCCCTACTCCCATCACCCCGCCCCATTCTCCCTCCTTCCATCACCCCGCCCCATTCTCCCGCATTCCATCACCTCGCCCCATTCTCCCGCTTTCCATCACCCCGCCCCATTCTCCCGCTTTCCATCACCCCGCCCCATTCTCCCGCTTTCCATCACCCCGCCCCATTCTCCCGCTTTCCATCACCCCGCCCCATTCTCCCGCTTTCCATCACCCCACCCCATTCCCCCTCCTTCCATCACTCCGCCCCATTCTCCCTCCTTCCATCACCCCGCCCCATTCTCCCGCATTCCATCACCTCGCCCCATTCTCCCGCTTTCCATCACCCCGCCCCATTCTCCCTCTTTCCATCACCCCGCACCATTCTCCCGCATTCCATCACCCCGCCCCATTCTCCCTCCTTCCATCACCCCGCCCCATTCTCCCTCTTTCCATCACCCCGCCCCATTCTCCCGCTTTCCATCACCATGCCTCATACTCCCTCCTTCCATCACCCCGCCCCGTTCCCCCTACTCCCATCACCCCGCCCCATTCTCCCTCCTTCCATCACCCCGCCCCATTCTCCCGCATTCCATCACCTCGCCCCATTCTCCCGCTTTCCATCACCCCGCCCCATTCTCCCTCTTTCCATCACCCCGCCCCATTCTCCCGCTTTCCATCAACCCGCCCCATTCTCCCGCTTTCCATCACCCCGCCCCATTCTCCCGCTTTGCATCACCCCGCCCCGTTCTCCCGCTTTCCATCACCTCGCCCCATTCTCCCTCCTTCCATCACCCCGCCCCATTCTCCCGCTTTCCATCACCCCGCCCCGTTCTCCCGCTGTCCATCACCCCGCCCCATTCTCCCGCTTTCCATCACCCCGCCCCATTCTCCCGCTTTCCATCACCCCGCCCCATTCTCCCGCTTTTCATCACCCCGCCCCATTCTCCCTCTGTCCATCACCCCGCCCCATTCTCCCGCTTTCCATCACCCCGCCCCATTCTCCCGCTTTCCATCACCCCGCCCCATTCTCCCTCTTTCCATCACCCCACCCCATTCTCCCGCTTTCCATCACCCCGCCCCATTCTCCCGCTTTCCATCACCCCACCCCATTCTCCCGCTTTGCATCACCCCGCCCCGTTCTCCCGCTTTCCATCACCTCGCCCCATTCTCCCTCCTTCCATCACCCCGCCCCATTCTCCCGCTTTCCATCACCCCGCCCCATTCTCCCGCTGTCCATCACCCCGCCCCATTCTCCCTCCTTCCATCACCCCGCCCCATTCTCCCTCTTTCCATCACCCCGCCCCATTCTCCCGCTTTCCATCACCCCGCCCCATTCTCCCGCTTTCCATCACCCCGCCCCATTCTCCCGCTTTCCATCTCCCCGCCCCATTCTCCCGCTTTCCATCACCATGCCTCATACTCCCTCCTTCCATCACCCCGCCCCATTCCCCCTACTCCCATCACCCCGCCCCATTCTCCCTCCTTCCATCACCCCGCCCCATTCTCCCGCATTCCATCACCTCGCCCCATTCTCCCGCTTTCCATCACCCCGCCCCATTCTCCCTCTTTCCATCACCCCGCACCATTCTCCCGCATTCCATCACCCCGCCCCATTCTCCCTCCTTCCATCACCCCGCCCCATTCCCCCTACTCCCATCACCCCGCCCCATTCTCCCTCCTTCCATCACCCCGCCCCATTCTCCCGCATTCCATCACCTCGCCCCATTCTCCCGCTTTCCATCACCCCGCCCCATTCTCCCGCTTTCCATCACCCCGCCCCATTCTCCCGCTTTCCATCACCCCGCCCCATTCTCCCGCTTTCCATCACCCCGCCCCATTCTCCCGCTTTCCATCACCCCACCCCATTCCCCCTCCTTCCATCACTCCGCCCCATTCTCCCTCCTTCCATCACCCCGCCCCATTCTCCTGCATTCCATCACCTCGCCCCATTCTCCCGCTTTCCATCACCCCGCCCCATTCTCCCTCTTTCCATCACCCCGCACCATTCTCCCGCATTCCATCACCCCGCCCCATTCTCCCTCCTTCCATCACCCCGCCCCATTCTCCCGCTTTCCATCACCCCGCCCCATTCTCCCGCTTTCCATCACCCCGCCCCATTCTCCCGCCTTCCATCACCCCGCCCCATTCTCCCTCCTTCCATCACCCCGCCCCATTCTCCTGCTTTCCATCACCCCGCCCCATTCTTTCTCTTTCCATCACCCCGCCCCATTCTCCCGCTTTCCATCACCCCGCCCCATTCTCCCGCTTTCCATCACCCCGCCCCATTCTCCCGCTTTCCATCACCCCGCCTCATTCTCCCGCTTTCCATCACCCCGCCCCTTTCTCCCGGTTTCCATCACCCCGCCCCATTCTCCCGCTTTCCATCACCCCGCCCCATTCTCCCGCTTTCCATCACCATGCCCCATTCTCCCTCCTTCCATCACCCCGCCCCATTCCCCCTACTCCCATCACCCCGCCCCATTCTCCCTCCTTCCATCACCCCGCCCCATTCTCCCGCATTCCATCACCTCGCCCCATTCTCCCGCTTTCCATCACCCCGCCCCATTCTCCCGCTTTCCATCACCCCGCCCCATTCTCCCTCTGTCCATCACCCCGCCCCATTCTCCCGCTTTCCATCACCCCGCCCCATTCTCCCGCTTTCCATCACCCCGCCCCATTCTCCCTCCTTCCATCACCCCGCGCCATTCTCGAGCTTTCCATCACCCCGCCCCATTCTCCCTCCTTCCATCACCCCGCGCCATTCTCCCGCTTTCCATCACCCCGCCCCATTCTCCCGCTTTCCATCACCCCGCCCCATTCTCCCGCTTTCCATCACCCCGCCCCATTCTCCCGCTTTCCATCACCCGGCCCCATTCTCCCGCTTTCCATCACCCCGCCCCATTCTCCCTCCTTCCATCACCCCGCCCCATTCTCCCGCTTTCCATCACCCTGCCCCATTCTCCCGCTTTCCATCACCCCGCCCCATTCTCCCTCCTTCCATCACCCCGCCCCATTCCCCCGCTTTCCATCACCCCGCCCCATTCTCCCGCTTTCCATCACCCCGCCCCATTCTCCCTCCTTCCATCACCCCGGCCCATTCTCCCGCTTTCCATCACCCCGCCCCATTCTCACGCTTTCCATCACCTCGCCTCATTCTCCCGCTTTCCATCACCCCGCCCCATTCTCCCGCTTTCCATCACCCCGCCCCATTCTCCCGCTTTCCATCACCCCGCCCCATTCTCCCTCCTTCCATCACCCCGCCCCATTCTCCCGCTTTCCATCACCCCGCCCCATTCTCCCGCTTTCCATCACCCCAACTCATTCTCCCACTTTCCATTACCCCGCCCCACTCTCCCGCTTTCCATCACCCCGCCCCATTCTCCCGCTTTCCAGAGCATCCCGGAGCGTCGCGATGCTCTCTTTGGCCGCCCCAGAGCGTCGCGATGCTCTCCCCGGACGCCCCAGAGGGTCGCGATGCTCTCCCAGCCGCCCCGGAGCGTTGCGATGCTCTACCCGGACGCCCCAGAGTGTCGCGATGCTCTCCCCGGACGCCCCAGAGCATCGCGATGCTCTCCCCGGACGCCCCAGAGCGTCGCGATGCTCTCCCTGGACGCCCCAGAGCGTCGCGATGCTCTCCCCGGACGCCCCAAAGCATCGCGATGCTCTCCCCAGCCGCCCTGGAGCGTCGCGATGCTCTCCCCGGACGCCCCAGAGCGTCGTGATGCTCTACCCGGACGCCCCAGAGCATCACGATGCTCTCCCCAGCCGCCCCGAAGCGTCGCGATGCTCTCCCCGGACGCCCCAGAGCGTCGCGATGCTCTCCCCGGACGCCCCAGAGTGTCGCGATGCTCTCTCCGGCCGCCTCGGAGCGTCGTGATGCTCTTCCCGAACGCCGTGGAGCGTCGCGATGCTCTCTTTGGCCGCCCCAAAGCGTCGCGATGCTCTCTCCGGACGCCTGAGAGCGGCGGGATGCTCTTCCCAGCCGCCCCAGAGCATCGCGATGCTCTCCCCGGACGCCCCAAAGCGTCGCAATGCTCTCCCCGGACGCCCTAGAGCATCGCGATGCTCTCCTCGGCCGCCCCGAAGCGTCGCGATGCTCTCCCCGGACGCCCCAGAGCGTCGCGATGCTCTCCCTGGACGCCCCAGAGCGCCGCGATGCTCTCCCCTGACGCCCCAGAGCGTCGGGATGCTCTCCCCAGCCGCCTCGGAGCGTCGCGATGCTCTCCCCGGACGCCCCAGAGCGTCGCGATGCTCTCCCCAGCTGCCCCGGAGCGTCGCGATGCTCTCCCCGAACGCCCCAGATCGTCGCGATGCTCTCCCCGGACGCCCCAGAGCGTCGCGATGCTCTCCCCAGCTGCCCCTGAGCGTCGCGATGCTCTCCCCAGCTGCCCCGGAGCGTCGTGATGCTCTCCCCGGACGCCCCAGAGCGTCGCGATGCCCTCCCCGGACGCCCCAGAGCGTTGCGATGCTCTCCCTGGCCGCCCCGGAGCGTCGCGATTCTCTCCCTGGACGCCCCGGAGCGTTGCGATGCTCTCCCCGGACGCCCCGGAGCGTCGAGATTCTCTCCCTGGCCGCCCCAGAGCGTAGCGATGCTCTCCCCGGACGCCCCAGAGCGTCGGGATGCTCTCCCTGGACGCCCCAGAGCGTCGCGATGCTCTCTTCGGACGCCCCAGAGCATCGCGATGCTCTCCCCAGCCGCTCCGGAGCGTCGCGATGCTCTCCCTGGACGCCCCAGAGCGTCGTGATGCTCTACCCGGACGCCCCAGAGCATCACGATGCTCTCCCCAGCCGCCCCGAAGCGTCGCGATGCTCTCCCCGGACGCCCCAGAGCGTCGCTATGCTCTCCCCGGACGCCCCAGAGTGTCGCGATGCTCTCTCCGGCCGCCCCGGAGCGTCGCGATGCTCTCCCCGAACGCCGTGGAGCGTCGCGATGCTCTCTTTGGCCGCCCCAAAGCGTCGTGATGCTCTCTCCGGACGCCTTAGAGCGTCGGGATGCTCTCCCCAGCCGCCCCGGAGCATCGCGATGCTCTCCGCGGACGCCCCAAAGCGTCGCAATGCTCTCCCCGGACGCCCTAGAGCATCGCGATACTCTCCTCGGCCGCCCCGAAGCGTCGCGATGCTCTCCCCGGACGCCCCAGAGCGTCGCGATGCTCTCCCCGGACGCCCCGGAGCGTCGCGATTCTCTCCCCAGCCGCCCCGGAGCGTCGCGATGCTCTCCCCGGACGCCCCAGAGCGTCGCGATGCTCTCCCCGGACGCCCCAGAGCGTCGCGATGCTCTCCTCGGACGCCCCGGAGCGTCGTGATGCTCTCCCCGGATGCCCCGGAGCGTCGCGATGCTCTCCCCAGCCGCCCCGGAGCGTTGCGATGCTCTCCCCGTACGCCCCAGAGCGTCGCGATGCTCTCCCCGGACGCCCCGGAGCATCGTGATGCTCTCCCCAGACGCCCCGGAGCGTCGCGATGCTCTCCCCGGACGCCCCAGAGCGTCACGATGCTCTCCCCGGACGCCCCAGAGCGTCGGGATGCTCTCCCAAGCCGCCCCGGAGCGTCGCGATGCTCTCCCCAGCCGCCCCGGAGCGTCGCGATGTTCTCCCCGGACGCCCCAGAGGGTCGCGATGCTCTCCCTGGACGCCCCAGAGCGTCACGATGCTCTCCTCGGACGCCCCGGAGCGTCGCGATGCTCTCCCCGGCCAAGCCAGCAAGGGCGTGGGAGGGTTGCGAGCATCATCGGTCATCGGCGCTCGCGAATGAAGAGCGCCCGCTGCACTTCGTGCACATGTGTGGATCCTACTGCGTTTTGGGGGTAGAAGCGCTCATTCCAAGCGTTTTTTTTCCGCCGGGTCACGTGGCTGCGCTTGTCTGGTCCTATTGCCAAGCCAGCAAGGGCGCGGGAGGGTTGCGAGCATCATCGGTCATCGGCACTCGCGAATGAAGAGCGCCCGCTGCACTTCCTGCACATGTGTGGATCCTTCCGCGTTTTGGGGGTGGAAGCGCTCGTTCCGAGCGTTTTTCTTCCGCCGGGTCACGTGGCTGCGCTTGTCTGGTCCTATTGCCAAGCCAGCAAGGGCGTGGGAGGGTTGCGAGCATCATCGGTCATCGGCGCTCGCGAATGAAGAGCGCCCGCTGCACTTCCTTCACGTGTGCGGATCCTTCCGCGTTTTGGGGGTGAAAGCGCTCGTTCCGAGCGTTTTTCTTCCGCCGGGTCACGTAGCTGCGCTTGTCTGGTCCTATTGCCAAGCAAGCAAGGGCGCAGGAGGGTTGTGAGCATCATCACTCATCGGCGCTCGCGAATGAAGAGCGCCCGCTGCACTTCCTGCACGTGTGCGGATCTTTCCGCGTTTTGGTGGTGAAAGCACTCGTTCCGAGCGTATTTCTTCCGCCGGGTCACGTAGCTGCGCTTGTCTGGTCCTATTGCAAGCCAGAAAGGGCGTGGGAGGGTTGCGAGCATCATCGGTCATCGACGCTCGCGAATCAAGAGCGCCCGCTGCACTTCCTGCACGCGTGCGTATCCTTCCGCGTTTTGGGGGCGGAAGCGCTCGTTCCGAGCGTTTTTCTTCCGCCGGGTCACGTGGCTGCGCTTGTCTGGTCCTCATGCCCAGCCAGCAAGGGCGTGGGAGGGTTGCAAGCATGATCGGTCATCGGCGCTTGCGAATGAAGAGCGCCCCCTGCACTTCCTGCACATGTGCGGATCCTTCCACGTTTTGGGGGTCGAGGCGCTCGTTTCGAGCATTTTTCTTCCGCCGGGTCACGTGGCTGTGCTTGTCTGGTCCTCTTGCCAAGCCAGCAAGGGAGTGGGAGGGTTGCGAGCATCATCGGTCATCGGCACTCGCGAATGAAGAGCGCACGCTACACTTCGTGCACATGTAAGGATCCTAGCGCTCGTTCCGAGCGTTTTCTTCCGCCGGGTCAAATGGTTGCGCTTGTCTGGTCCTATTGCCAAGCCAGCAAGGGCGTGGGAGGGTTGCGAGCATCATCGGTCATCGGCGCTCGCGAATGAAGAGCGCCCGGTGCACTTCCTGCACGAATGCAGATTCTCCAGCATTTTGGGGGTAGAAGCGCTCATTCCAAGCGTTTTTCTTCCGCCAAGTCACGTGGCTGCGCTTGTCCGGTCCTCTTGCCAAGCCAGCAAGGGCGTGGGAGGGTTGCGAGCATCATCGGTCATCGGCGCTCGCGAATGAAGAGCGGCCGCTGCACTTCCTGCACATGTGCGAATCCTTCCGCGTTTTGGGGGTGGAGACGCTCGTTCCAAGCGTTTTTATTCCGTTGGTTCACGTGGCTCTGCTTGTCTGGTCCTATTGCCAAGCCAGCAAGGGCGTAGGAGGGTTGGGACCATCATTGGTCATCGGCGCTCGCGAATGAAGAGCGTCCGCTGCACTTCGTGCACATGTGGGGATCCTTCCGCGTTTTGGGGGTGGAGACGCTCGTTCCGAGCGTTTTTCTTCCGTTGGTTCACGTGGCTGTGCTTGTCTGGTCCTATTGCCAAGCCAGCAAGGGCGTAGGAGGGTTGGGACCAGCATTGGTCATCGGCGCTCGCGAATGAAGAGCGTCCGCTGCACTTCGTGCACATGTGCCGATCCTTCCGCGTTTTGGGGGTACTAGCGCTCGTTCCGAGTGTTTTTCTTCCACCGGGTCACGAGGATGCGCTTGTCTGGTCCCCTTGCCAAGCCAGCAAGAGCGTGGGAGGGTTGCGAGCATCATCGGTCATCGGCGCTCGCGAATGAAGAGCGCCCCCTGCACTTCCTGCACATGTGCGGATCCTTCCGCGTTTCAGGGGTGGAGGCGCTCGTTTCGAGCATTGTTCTTCCGCCGGGTCACGTGGCTGTGCTTGTCTGGTCCTTTTGCCAAGCCAGCAAGGGCGTGGGTTGCGAGCATCATCGGTCATCGGCGCTCGCGAATGAAGAGCGCAACCTACACTTCGTGCACATGTAAGGATCCTAGCGCTCGTTCCGAGCGTTTTTCTTCCGCCGGGTCAAGTGGTTGCGCTTGTCTGGTCTTATTGCCAAGCCAGCAAGGGCGTGGGAGGGTTGCGAGCATCATCGATCATCGGCGCTCGCGAATGAAGAGCGCCCGCTGCACTTCCTGCACGTGTGCGGATCCTTCCGTATTTTAGTGGTGAAAGCACTCTTTCCGAGCGTTTTTCTTCCACCGGATCACGTAGCTGCGCTTGTCTGGTCATATTGCCAAGCTAGCAAGGGCGTGGGAGGGTTGCGAGCATCATCGGTCATTGGCGCTCGCAAATGAAGAGCGCCCGCTGCACTTCCTGCACGAATGCGGATCCTTCAGCATTTTGGGGGTAGAAGCGCTCATTCCAGGCGTTTTGCTTCCGCCAAGTCACGTGGCTGCGCTTGTCTGGTCCTCTTGCCAAGCCAGCAAGGGCGTGGGAGGGTTGCGAGCATCGTCGCTCTTCGGCGCTCGCGAATGAAGAGCGCCCGCTGCACTTCCTGCACGTGTGCGGAACCTTCCGCGCTTTGGGGGTAAAAGCGCTCGTTCCGAGCGTTTTTCTTCCGCCGAGTCACGTGGCTGCGCTTGTCTGGTCCTCTTGCCAAGCCAGCAAGGACATGGGAGGGTTGCGAGCAGCATCGGTCATCGGCGCTCGCGAATGAAGAGCGCCCGCTGCACTTCCTGCACATGTGCGGGTCCTTACGCGTTTTGGGGGTACTAGCGCTCGTTCCGAGCGTTTTTCTTTAACCAGGTCACGTGGCTGCGCTTGTCTGGTCCTATTGCCAAGCCAGCAAGGGCGTGGGAGGGTTGCAAGCATCATCGGTCATCGGCGCTCGCGAATGAAGAGCGACCGCTGCACTTCCTGCACGAATGCGGATCCTTCGGCATTTTGGGGGTAGAAGCGCTCATTCCAAGCGTTTTTTCTCTGCCAAGTCACGTGGCTGCGCTTGTCTGGTCCTCTTGCCAAGCCAGCAAGGGCGTGGGAGGGTTGCAAGCATCATCGGTCATCGGCGCTCGCGAATGAAGAGCGCCAGCTGCACTTCCTGCACGTGTGCGAATACTTCCGCGTTTTGGGGATGAAAGCGTTCTTTTCGAGAAATTTTCTTCCGCCGGGTCACGTGGCTGTGCTTGTCTGGTCCTCTTGCCAAGCCAGCAAGTACATGGGAGGGTTGCGAGCATCATCGGTCATCGGCGCTCGCGAATGAAGAGCGCCCGCTGCACTTCCTGCACATGTGCGGGTCCTTACGCGTTTTGGGGGTACTAGCGCTCGTTACGAGCGTTTTTCTTCAACCAGGTCACGTGGCTGCGCTTGTCTGGTCCTATTGCCAAGCCAGCAAGGGCGCGGGAGGGTTGCGAGCATCATCGGTCATCGGCACTCGCGAATGAAGAGCGCCCGCTGCACTTCCTGCACATGTGTGGATCCTTCCGCGTTTTGGGGGTGGAAGCGCTCGTTCCGAGCGTTTTTCTTCCGCCGGGTCACGTGGCTGCGCTTGTCTGGTCCTATTGCCAAGCCAGCAAGGGCGTGGGAGGGTTGCGAGCATCATCGGTCATCGGCGCTCGCGAATGAAGAGCGCCCGCTGCACTTCCTTCACGTGTGCGGATCCTTCCGCGTTTTGGGGGTGAAAGCGCTCGTTCCGAGCGTTTTTCTTCCGCCGGGTCACGTAGCTGCGCTTGTCTGGTCCTATTGCCAAGCAAGCAAGGGCGCAGGAGGGTTGTGAGCATCATCACTCATCGGCGCTCGCGAATGAAGAGCGCCCGCTGCACTTCCTGCACGTGTGCGGATCTTTCCGCGTTTTGGTGGTGAAAGCACTCGTTCCGAGCGTATTTCTTCCGCCGGGTCACGTAGCTGCGCTTGTCTGGTCCTATTGCAAGCCAGAAAGGGCGTGGGAGGGTTGCGAGCATCATCGGTCATCGACGCTCGCGAATCAAGAGCGCCCGCTGCACTTCCTGCACGCGTGCGTATCCTTCCGCGTTTTGGGGGCGGAAGCGCTCGTTCCGAGCGTTTTTCTTCCGCCGGGTCACGTGGCTGCGCTTGTCTGGTCCTCATGCCCAGCCAGCAAGGGCGTGGGAGGGTTGCAAGCATGATCGGTCATCGGCGCTTGCGAATGAAGAGCGCCCCCTGCACTTCCTGCACATGTGCGGATCCTTCCACGTTTTGGGGGTCGAGGCGCTCGTTTCGAGCATTTTTCTTCCGCCGGGTCACGTGGCTGTGCTTGTCTGGTCCTCTTGCCAAGCCAGCAAGGGAGTGGGAGGGTTGCGAGCATCATCGGTCATCGGCACTCGCGAATGAAGAGCGCACGCTACACTTCGTGCACATGTAAGGATCCTAGCGCTCGTTCCGAGCGTTTTCTTCCGCCGGGTCAAATGGTTGCGCTTGTCTGGTCCTATTGCCAAGCCAGCAAGGGCGTGGGAGGGTTGCGAGCATCATCGGTCATCGGCGCTCGCGAATGAAGAGCGCCCGGTGCACTTCCTGCACGAATGCAGATTCTCCAGCATTTTGGGGGTAGAAGCGCTCATTCCAAGCGTTTTTCTTCCGCCAAGTCACGTGGCTGCGCTTGTCCGGTCCTCTTGCCAAGCCAGCAAGGGCGTGGGAGGGTTGCGAGCATCATCGGTCATCGGCGCTCGCGAATGAAGAGCGGCCGCTGCACTTCCTGCACATGTGCGAATCCTTCCGCGTTTTGGGGGTGGAGACGCTCGTTCCAAGCGTTTTTATTCCGTTGGTTCACGTGGCTCTGCTTGTCTGGTCCTATTGCCAAGCCAGCAAGGGCGTAGGAGGGTTGGGACCATCATTGGTCATCGGCGCTCGCGAATGAAGAGCGTCCGCTGCACTTCGTGCACATGTGGGGATCCTTCCGCGTTTTGGGGGTGGAGACGCTCGTTCCGAGCGTTTTTCTTCCGTTGGTTCACGTGGCTGTGCTTGTCTGGTCCTATTGCCAAGCCAGCAAGGGCGTAGGAGGGTTGGGACCAGCATTGGTCATCGGCGCTCGCGAATGAAGAGCGTCCGCTGCACTTCGTGCACATGTGCCGATCCTTCCGCGTTTTGGGGGTACTAGCGCTCGTTCCGAGTGTTTTTCTTCCACCGGGTCACGAGGATGCGCTTGTCTGGTCCCCTTGCCAAGCCAGCAAGAGCGTGGGAGGGTTGCGAGCATCATCGGTCATCGGCGCTCGCGAATGAAGAGCGCCCCCTGCACTTCCTGCACATGTGCGGATCCTTCCGCGTTTCAGGGGTGGAGGCGCTCGTTTCGAGCATTGTTCTTCCGCCGGGTCACGTGGCTGTGCTTGTCTGGTCCTTTTGCCAAGCCAGCAAGGGCGTGGGTTGCGAGCATCATCGGTCATCGGCGCTCGCGAATGAAGAGCGCAACCTACACTTCGTGCACATGTAAGGATCCTAGCGCTCGTTCCGAGCGTTTTTCTTCCGCCGGGTCAAGTGGTTGCGCTTGTCTGGTCTTATTGCCAAGCCAGCAAGGGCGTGGGAGGGTTGCGAGCATCATCGATCATCGGCGCTCGCGAATGAAGAGCGCCCGCTGCACTTCCTGCACGTGTGCGGATCCTTCCGTATTTTAGTGGTGAAAGCACTCTTTCCGAGCGTTTTTCTTCCACCGGATCACGTAGCTGCGCTTGTCTGGTCATATTGCCAAGCTAGCAAGGGCGTGGGAGGGTTGCGAGCATCATCGGTCATTGGCGCTCGCAAATGAAGAGCGCCCGCTGCACTTCCTGCACGAATGCGGATCCTTCAGCATTTTGGGGGTAGAAGCGCTCATTCCAGGCGTTTTGCTTCCGCCAAGTCACGTGGCTGCGCTTGTCTGGTCCTCTTGCCAAGCCAGCAAGGGCGTGGGAGGGTTGCGAGCATCGTCGCTCTTCGGCGCTCGCGAATGAAGAGCGCCCGCTGCACTTCCTGCACGTGTGCGGAACCTTCCGCGCTTTGGGGGTAAAAGCGCTCGTTCCGAGCGTTTTTCTTCCGCCGAGTCACGTGGCTGCGCTTGTCTGGTCCTCTTGCCAAGCCAGCAAGGACATGGGAGGGTTGCGAGCAGCATCGGTCATCGGCGCTCGCGAATGAAGAGCGCCCGCTGCACTTCCTGCACATGTGCGGGTCCTTACGCGTTTTGGGGGTACTAGCGCTCGTTCCGAGCGTTTTTCTTTAACCAGGTCACGTGGCTGCGCTTGTCTGGTCCTATTGCCAAGCCAGCAAGGGCGTGGGAGGGTTGCAAGCATCATCGGTCATCGGCGCTCGCGAATGAAGAGCGACCGCTGCACTTCCTGCACGAATGCGGATCCTTCGGCATTTTGGGGGTAGAAGCGCTCATTCCAAGCGTTTTTTCTCTGCCAAGTCACGTGGCTGCGCTTGTCTGGTCCTCTTGCCAAGCCAGCAAGGGCGTGGGAGGGTTGCAAGCATCATCGGTCATCGGCGCTCGCGAATGAAGAGCGCCAGCTGCACTTCCTGCACGTGTGCGAATACTTCCGCGTTTTGGGGATGAAAGCGTTCTTTTCGAGAATTTTTCTTCCGCCGGGTCACGTGGCTGCGCTTGTCTGGTCCTATTGCCAAGCCAGCAAGGGCGTGGGAGGGTTGCGAGCATCATCGGTCATCGGCGCTCGCGAATGAAGAGCGCCCGCTGCACTTCCTTCACGTGTGCGGATCCTTCCGCGTTTTGGGGGTGAAAGCGCTCGTTCCGAGCGTTTTTCTTCCGCCGGGTCACGTAGCTGCGCTTGTCTGGTCCTATTGCCAAGCAAGCAAGGGCGCAGGAGGGTTGTGAGCATCATCACTCATCGGCGCTCGCGAATGAAGAGCGCCCGCTGCACTTCCTGCACGTGTGCGGATCTTTCCGCGTTTTGGTGGTGAAAGCACTCGTTCCGAGCGTATTTCTTCCGCCGGGTCACGTAGCTGCGCTTGTCTGGTCCTATTGCAAGCCAGAAAGGGCGTGGGAGGGTTGCGAGCATCATCGGTCATCGACGCTCGCGAATCAAGAGCGCCCGCTGCACTTCCTGCACGCGTGCGTATCCTTCCGCGTTTTGGGGGCGGAAGCGCTCGTTCCGAGCGTTTTTCTTCCGCCGGGTCACGTGGCTGCGCTTGTCTGGTCCTCATGCCCAGCCAGCAAGGGCGTGGGAGGGTTGCAAGCATGATCGGTCATCGGCGCTTGCGAATGAAGAGCGCCCCCTGCACTTCCTGCACATGTGCGGATCCTTCCACGTTTTGGGGGTCGAGGCGCTCGTTTCGAGCATTTTTCTTCCGCCGGGTCACGTGGCTGTGCTTGTCTGGTCCTCTTGCCAAGCCAGCAAGGGAGTGGGAGGGTTGCGAGCATCATCGGTCATCGGCACTCGCGAATGAAGAGCGCACGCTACACTTCGTGCACATGTAAGGATCCTAGCGCTCGTTCCGAGCGTTTTCTTCCGCCGGGTCAAATGGTTGCGCTTGTCTGGTCCTATTGCCAAGCCAGCAAGGGCGTGGGAGGGTTGCGAGCATCATCAGTCATCGGCGCTCGCGAATGAAGAGCGCCCGGTGCACTTCCTGCACGAATGCAGATTCTCCAGCATTTTGGGGGTAGAAGCGCTCATTCCAAGCGTTTTTCTTCCGCCAAGTCACGTGGCTGCGCTTGTCCGGTCCTCTTGCCAAGCCAGCAAGGGCGTGGGAGGGTTGCGAGCATCATCGGTCATCGGCGCTCGCGAATGAAGAGCGGCCGCTGCACTTCCTGCACATGTGCGAATCCTTCCGCGTTTTGGGGGTGGAGACGCTCGTTCCAAGCGTTTTTATTCCGTTGGTTCACGTGGCTCTGCTTGTCTGGTCCTATTGCCAAGCCAGCAAGGGCGTAGGAGGGTTGGGACCATCATTGGTCATCGGCGCTCGCGAATGAAGAGCGTCCGCTGCACTTCGTGCACATGTGGGGATCCTTCCGCGTTTTGGGGGTGGAGACGCTCGTTCCGAGCGTTTTTCTTCCGTTGGTTCACGTGGCTGTGCTTGTCTGGTCCTATTGCCAAGCCAGCAAGGGCGTAGGAGGGTTGGGACCAGCATTGGTCATCGGCGCTCGCGAATGAAGAGCGTCCGCTGCACTTCGTGCACATGTGCCGATCCTTCCGCGTTTTGGGGGTACTAGCGCTCGTTCCGAGTGTTTTTCTTCCACCGGGTCACGAGGATGCGCTTGTCTGGTCCCCTTGCCAAGCCAGCAAGAGCGTGGGAGGGTTGCGAGCATCATCGGTCATCGGCGCTCGCGAATGAAGAGCGCCCCCTGCACTTCCTGCACATGTGCGGATCCTTCCGCGTTTCAGGGGTGGAGGCGCTCGTTTCGAGCATTGTTCTTCCGCCGGGTCACGTGGCTGTGCTTGTCTGGTCCTTTTGCCAAGCCAGCAAGGGCGTGGGTTGCGAGCATCATCGGTCATCGGCGCTCGCGAATGAAGAGCGCAACCTACACTTCGTGCACATGTAAGGATCCTAGCGCTCGTTCCGAGCGTTTTTCTTCCGCCGGGTCAAGTGGTTGCGCTTGTCTGGTCTTATTGCCAAGCCAGCAAGGGCGTGGGAGGGTTGCGAGCATCATCGATCATCGGCGCTCGCGAATGAAGAGCGCCCGCTGCACTTCCTGCACGTGTGCGGATCCTTCCGTATTTTAGTGGTGAAAGCACTCTTTCCGAGCGTTTTTCTTCCACCGGATCACGTAGCTGCGCTTGTCTGGTCATATTGCCAAGCTAGCAAGGGCGTGGGAGGGTTGCGAGCATCATCGGTCATTGGCGCTCGCAAATGAAGAGCGCCCGCTGCACTTCCTGCACGAATGCGGATCCTTCAGCATTTTGGGGGTAGAAGCGCTCATTCCAGGCGTTTTGCTTCCGCCAAGTCACGTGGCTGCGCTTGTCTGGTCCTCTTGCCAAGCCAGCAAGGGCGTGGGAGGGTTGCGAGCATCGTCGCTCTTCGGCGCTCGCGAATGAAGAGCGCCCGCTGCACTTCCTGCACGTGTGCGGAACCTTCCGCGCTTTGGGGGTAAAAGCGCTCGTTCCGAGCGTTTTTCTTCCGCCGAGTCACGTGGCTGCGCTTGTCTGGTCCTCTTGCCAAGCCAGCAAGGACATGGGAGGGTTGCGAGCAGCATCGGTCATCGGCGCTCGCGAATGAAGAGCGCCCGCTGCACTTCCTGCACATGTGCGGGTCCTTACGCGTTTTGGGGGTACTAGCGCTCGTTCCGAGCGTTTTTCTTTAACCAGGTCACGTGGCTGCGCTTGTCTGGTCCTATTGCCAAGCCAGCAAGGGCGTGGGAGGGTTGCAAGCATCATCGGTCATCGGCGCTCGCGAATGAAGAGCGACCGCTGCACTTCCTGCACGAATGCGGATCCTTCGGCATTTTGGGGGTAGAAGCGCTCATTCCAAGCGTTTTTTCTCTGCCAAGTCACGTGGCTGCGCTTGTCTGGTCCTCTTGCCAAGCCAGCAAGGGCGTGGGAGGGTTGCAAGCATCATCGGTCATCGGCGCTCGCGAATGAAGAGCGCCAGCTGCACTTCCTGCACGTGTGCGAATACTTCCGCGTTTTGGGGATGAAAGCGTTCTTTTCGAGAATTTTTCTTCCGCCGGGTCACGTGGCTGCGCTTGTCTGGTCCTATTGCCAAGCCAGCAAGGGCGTGGGAGGGTTGCGAGCATCATCGGTCATCGGCGCTCGCGAATGAAGAGCGCCCGCTGCACTTCCTTCACGTGTGCGGATCCTTCCGCGTTTTGGGGGTGAAAGCGCTCGTTCCGAGCGTTTTTCTTCCGCCGGGTCACGTAGCTGCGCTTGTCTGGTCCTATTGCCAAGCAAGCAAGGGCGCAGGAGGGTTGTGAGCATCATCACTCATCGGCGCTCGCGAATGAAGAGCGCCCGCTGCACTTCCTGCACGTGTGCGGATCTTTCCGCGTTTTGGTGGTGAAAGCACTCGTTCCGAGCGTATTTCTTCCGCCGGGTCACGTAGCTGCGCTTGTCTGGTCCTATTGCAAGCCAGAAAGGGCGTGGGAGGGTTGCGAGCATCATCGGTCATCGACGCTCGCGAATCAAGAGCGCCCGCTGCACTTCCTGCACGCGTGCGTATCCTTCCGCGTTTTGGGGGCGGAAGCGCTCGTTCCGAGCGTTTTTCTTCCGCCGGGTCACGTGGCTGCGCTTGTCTGGTCCTCATGCCCAGCCAGCAAGGGCGTGGGAGGGTTGCAAGCATGATCGGTCATCGGCGCTTGCGAATGAAGAGCGCCCCCTGCACTTCCTGCACATGTGCGGATCCTTCCACGTTTTGGGGGTCGAGGCGCTCGTTTCGAGCATTTTTCTTCCGCCGGGTCACGTGGCTGTGCTTGTCTGGTCCTCTTGCCAAGCCAGCAAGGGAGTGGGAGGGTTGCGAGCATCATCGGTCATCGGCACTCGCGAATGAAGAGCGCACGCTACACTTCGTGCACATGTAAGGATCCTAGCGCTCGTTCCGAGCGTTTTCTTCCGCCGGGTCAAATGGTTGCGCTTGTCTGGTCCTATTGCCAAGCCAGCAAGGGCGTGGGAGGGTTGCGAGCATCATCAGTCATCGGCGCTCGCGAATGAAGAGCGCCCGGTGCACTTCCTGCACGAATGCAGATTCTCCAGCATTTTGGGGGTAGAAGCGCTCATTCCAAGCGTTTTTCTTCCGCCAAGTCACGTGGCTGCGCTTGTCCGGTCCTCTTGCCAAGCCAGCAAGGGCGTGGGAGGGTTGCGAGCATCATCGGTCATCGGCGCTCGCGAATGAAGAGCGGCCGCTGCACTTCCTGCACATGTGCGAATCCTTCCGCGTTTTGGGGGTGGAGACGCTCGTTCCAAGCGTTTTTATTCCGTTGGTTCACGTGGCTCTGCTTGTCTGGTCCTATTGCCAAGCCAGCAAGGGCGTAGGAGGGTTGGGACCATCATTGGTCATCGGCGCTCGCGAATGAAGAGCGTCCGCTGCACTTCGTGCACATGTGGGGATCCTTCCGCGTTTTGGGGGTGGAGACGCTCGTTCCGAGCGTTTTTCTTCCGTTGGTTCACGTGGCTGTGCTTGTCTGGTCCTATTGCCAAGCCAGCAAGGGCGTAGGAGGGTTGGGACCAGCATTGGTCATCGGCGCTCGCGAATGAAGAGCGTCCGCTGCACTTCGTGCACATGTGCCGATCCTTCCGCGTTTTGGGGGTACTAGCGCTCGTTCCGAGTGTTTTTCTTCCACCGGGTCACGAGGATGCGCTTGTCTGGTCCCCTTGCCAAGCCAGCAAGAGCGTGGGAGGGTTGCGAGCATCATCGGTCATCGGCGCTCGCGAATGAAGAGCGCCCCCTGCACTTCCTGCACATGTGCGGATCCTTCCGCGTTTCAGGGGTGGAGGCGCTCGTTTCGAGCATTGTTCTTCCGCCGGGTCACGTGGCTGTGCTTGTCTGGTCCTTTTGCCAAGCCAGCAAGGGCGTGGGTTGCGAGCATCATCGGTCATCGGCGCTCGCGAATGAAGAGCGCAACCTACACTTCGTGCACATGTAAGGATCCTAGCGCTCGTTCCGAGCGTTTTTCTTCCGCCGGGTCAAGTGGTTGCGCTTGTCTGGTTTTATTGCCAAGCCAGCAAGGGCGTGGGAGGGTTGCGAGCATCATCGATCATCGGCGCTCGCGAATGAAGAGCGCCCGCTGCACTTCCTGCACGTGTGCGGATCCTTCCGTATTTTAGTGGTGAAAGCACTCTTTCCGAGCGTTTTTCTTCCACCGGATCACGTAGCTGCGCTTGTCTGGTCATATTGCCAAGCTAGCAAGGGCGTGGGAGGGTTGCGAGCATCATCGGTCATTGGCGCTCGCAAATGAAGAGCGCCCGCTGCACTTCCTGCACGAATGCGGATCCTTCAGCATTTTGGGGGTAGAAGCGCTCATTCCAGGCGTTTTGCTTCCGCCAAGTCACGTGGCTGCGCTTGTCTGGTCCTCTTGCCAAGCCAGCAAGGGCGTGGGAGGGTTGCGAGCATCGTCGCTCTTCGGCGCTCGCGAATGAAGAGCGCCCGCTGCACTTCCTGCACGTGTGCGGAACCTTCCGCGCTTTGGGGGTAAAAGCGCTCGTTCCGAGCGTTTTTCTTCCGCCGAGTCACGTGGCTGCGCTTGTCTGGTCCTCTTGCCAAGCCAGCAAGGACATGGGAGGGTTGCGAGCAGCATCGGTCATCGGCGCTCGCGAATGAAGAGCGCCCGCTGCACTTCCTGCACATGTGCGGGTCCTTACGCGTTTTGGGGGTACTAGCGCTCGTTCCGAGCGTTTTTCTTTAACCAGGTCACGTGGCTGCGCTTGTCTGGTCCTATTGCCAAGCCAGCAAGGGCGTGGGAGGGTTGCAAGCATCATCGGTCATCGGCGCTCGCGAATGAAGAGCGACCGCTGCACTTCCTGCACGAATGCGGATCCTTCGGCATTTTGGGGGTAGAAGCGCTCATTCCAAGCGTTTTTTCTCTGCCAAGTCACGTGGCTGCGCTTGTCTGGTCCTCTTGCCAAGCCAGCAAGGGCGTGGGAGGGTTGCAAGCATCATCGGTCATCGGCGCTCGCGAATGAAGAGCGCCAGCTGCACTTCCTGCACGTGTGCGAATACTTCCGCGTTTTGGGGATGAAAGCGTTCTTTTCGAGAATTTTTCTTCCGCCGGGTCACGTGGCTGCGCTTGTCTGGTCCTATTGCCAAGCCAGCAAGGGCGTGGGAGGGTTGCGAGCATCATCGGTCATCGGCGCTCGCGAATGAAGAGCGCCCGCTGCACTTCCTTCACGTGTGCGGATCCTTCCGCGTTTTGGGGGTGAAAGCGCTCGTTCCGAGCGTTTTTCTTCCGCCGGGTCACGTAGCTGCGCTTGTCTGGTCCTATTGCCAAGCAAGCAAGGGCGCAGGAGGGTTGTGAGCATCATCACTCATCGGCGCTCGCGAATGAAGAGCGCCCGCTGCACTTCCTGCACGTGTGCGGATCTTTCCGCGTTTTGGTGGTGAAAGCACTCGTTCCGAGCGTATTTCTTCCGCCGGGTCACGTAGCTGCGCTTGTCTGGTCCTATTGCAAGCCAGAAAGGGCGTGGGAGGGTTGCGAGCATCATCGGTCATCGACGCTCGCGAATCAAGAGCGCCCGCTGCACTTCCTGCACGCGTGCGTATCCTTCCGCGTTTTGGGGGCGGAAGCGCTCGTTCCGAGCGTTTTTCTTCCGCCGGGTCACGTGGCTGCGCTTGTCTGGTCCTCATGCCCAGCCAGCAAGGGCGTGGGAGGGTTGCAAGCATGATCGGTCATCGGCGCTTGCGAATGAAGAGCGCCCCCTGCACTTCCTGCACATGTGCGGATCCTTCCACGTTTTGGGGGTCGAGGCGCTCGTTTCGAGCATTTTTCTTCCGCCGGGTCACGTGGCTGTGCTTGTCTGGTCCTCTTGCCAAGCCAGCAAGGGAGTGGGAGGGTTGCGAGCATCATCGGTCATCGGCACTCGCGAATGAAGAGCGCACGCTACACTTCGTGCACATGTAAGGATCCTAGCGCTCGTTCCGAGCGTTTTCTTCCGCCGGGTCAAATGGTTGCGCTTGTCTGGTCCTATTGCCAAGCCAGCAAGGGCGTGGGAGGGTTGCGAGCATCATCGGTCATCGGCGCTCGCGAATGAAGAGCGCCCGGTGCACTTCCTGCACGAATGCAGATTCTCCAGCATTTTGGGGGTAGAAGCGCTCATTCCAAGCGTTTTTCTTCCGCCAAGTCACGTGGCTGCGCTTGTCCGGTCCTCTTGCCAAGCCAGCAAGGGCGTGGGAGGGTTGCGAGCATCATCGGTCATCGGCGCTCGCGAATGAAGAGCGGCCGCTGCACTTCCTGCACATGTGCGAATCCTTCCGCGTTTTGGGGGTGGAGACGCTCGTTCCAAGCGTTTTTATTCCGTTGGTTCACGTGGCTCTGCTTGTCTGGTCCTATTGCCAAGCCAGCAAGGGCGTAGGAGGGTTGGGACCATCATTGGTCATCGGCGCTCGCGAATGAAGAGCGTCCGCTGCACTTCGTGCACATGTGGGGATCCTTCCGCGTTTTGGGGGTGGAGACGCTCGTTCCGAGCGTTTTTCTTCCGTTGGTTCACGTGGCTGTGCTTGTCTGGTCCTATTGCCAAGCCAGCAAGGGCGTAGGAGGGTTGGGACCAGCATTGGTCATCGGCGCTCGCGAATGAAGAGCGTCCGCTGCACTTCGTGCACATGTGCCGATCCTTCCGCGTTTTGGGGGTACTAGCGCTCGTTCCGAGTGTTTTTCTTCCACCGGGTCACGAGGATGCGCTTGTCTGGTCCCCTTGCCAAGCCAGCAAGAGCGTGGGAGGGTTGCGAGCATCATCGGTCATCGGCGCTCGCGAATGAAGAGCGCCCCCTGCACTTCCTGCACATGTGCGGATCCTTCCGCGTTTCAGGGGTGGAGGCGCTCGTTTCGAGCATTGTTCTTCCGCCGGGTCACGTGGCTGTGCTTGTCTGGTCCTTTTGCCAAGCCAGCAAGGGCGTGGGTTGCGAGCATCATCGGTCATCGGCGCTCGCGAATGAAGAGCGCAACCTACACTTCGTGCACATGTAAGGATCCTAGCGCTCGTTCCGAGCGTTTTTCTTCCGCCGGGTCAAGTGGTTGCGCTTGTCTGGTCTTATTGCCAAGCCAGCAAGGGCGTGGGAGGGTTGCGAGCATCATCGATCATCGGCGCTCGCGAATGAAGAGCGCCCGCTGCACTTCCTGCACGTGTGCGGATCCTTCCGTATTTTAGTGGTGAAAGCACTCTTTCCGAGCGTTTTTCTTCCACCGGATCACGTAGCTGCGCTTGTCTGGTCATATTGCCAAGCTAGCAAGGGCGTGGGAGGGTTGCGAGCATCATCGGTCATTGGCGCTCGCAAATGAAGAGCGCCCGCTGCACTTCCTGCACGAATGCGGATCCTTCAGCATTTTGGGGGTAGAAGCGCTCATTCCAGGCGTTTTGCTTCCGCCAAGTCACGTGGCTGCGCTTGTCTGGTCCTCTTGCCAAGCCAGCAAGGGCGTGGGAGGGTTGCGAGCATCGTCGCTCTTCGGCGCTCGCGAATGAAGAGCGCCCGCTGCACTTCCTGCACGTGTGCGGAACCTTCCGCGCTTTGGGGGTAAAAGCGCTCGTTCCGAGCGTTTTTCTTCCGCCGAGTCACGTGGCTGCGCTTGTCTGGTCCTCTTGCCAAGCCAGCAAGGACATGGGAGGGTTGCGAGCAGCATCGGTCATCGGCGCTCGCGAATGAAGAGCGCCCGCTGCACTTCCTGCACATGTGCGGGTCCTTACGCGTTTTGGGGGTACTAGCGCTCGTTCCGAGCGTTTTTCTTTAACCAGGTCACGTGGCTGCGCTTGTCTGGTCCTATTGCCAAGCCAGCAAGGGCGTGGGAGGGTTGCAAGCATCATCGGTCATCGGCGCTCGCGAATGAAGAGCGACCGCTGCACTTCCTGCACGAATGCGAATACTTCCGCGTTTTGGGGATGAAAGCGTTCTTTTCGAGAAATTTTCTTCCGCCGGGTCACGTGGCTGTGCTTGTCTGGTCCTCTTGCCAAGCCAGCAAGTACATGGGAGGGTTGCGAGCATCATCGGTCATCGGCGCTCGCGAATGAAGAGCGCCCGCTGCACTTCCTGCACATGTGCGGGTCCTTACGCGTTTTGGGGGTACTAGCGCTCGTTACGAGCGTTTTTCTTCAACCAGGTCACGTGGCTGCGCTTGTCTGGTCCTATTGCCAAGCCAGCAAGGGCGTGGGAGGGTTGCAAGCATCATCGGTCATCGGCGCTCGCGAATGAAGAGCGACCGCTGCACTTCCTGCACGAATGCAGATCCTTCGGCATTTTGGGGGTAGAAGCGCTCATTCCAAGCGTTCTTTCTCCGCCAAGTCACGTGGCTGCGCTTGTCTGGTCCTCTTGCCAAGCCAGCAAGGGCGTGGGAGGGTTGCGAGCATCATCGGTCATCGGCGCTCGCGAATGAAGAGCGCCAGCTGCACTTCCTGCACGTGTGCAGGTACTTCCGCGTTTTGGGGATGAAAGCGTTCGTTCCGAGCATTTTTCTTCCACCGGATCACGTGGCTGCGCTTGTCTGGTCCTCTTGCCAAGCCAGCAAGGTCGTGGGAGGGTTGCGAGCATCATCGGTCATTAGCGCTCGCGAATGAAGAGCGCCCGCTGCACTTCCTGCACGTGTGCAGTTCCTTCCACGTTTTGGTGGTGAAAGCGCTCGTTCCGAGTGTTTTTCTTCCTCCGGGTCACGTGGCTGCGCTTGTCTGGTCCTATTGCCAAGCCAGCAAGGGCGTGGGAGGGTTGAGAGCATCATGGGTCATCGGCGCTCGCGAATGAAGAGCGCACGCTGCACTTCCTACACGTGTGCGGATCCTTCCGCGTTTTGGTGGTAGAAGCGCTCATTCCAAGCATTTTTCTTCCGTCAAGTCACGTGGCTGCGCTTGTCTGTTTGCAAAGCCAGCAAGGGCGTGGGAGGGTTGCGAGCATCATCGGTCATTGGCGCTCGCGAATGAAGAGCGCCCGCTGCACTTCCTGCACGCGTGCGGATCCTTCCGCGTTTTGGGGGTGGAAGCGCTCGTTCCGAGCGTTTTTCTTCCGCCATGTCATGTGGCTGGACTTGTCTGGTCCTATTGCCAAGCCAGCAAGGGTGTGGGAGGGTTGCGAGCATCATCTGTCATCGGCTCTCGCAAAAGAAGAGCGCCCGCTGCACTTCATGTACGAATGCGGATCCTTCAACATTTTGGGGGTAGAAGCGCTCATTCCAAGCGTTCTTCTTCCGCCAAGTCACTTGGCTGCGCTTGTCTGGTCCTCTTGCCAAGCCAGCAAGGGCGTGGGAGGGTTGCGAGCATCATCGGTCATCGGCGCTCGCGAATGAAGAGCGCCCGCTACACTTCCTGCACGTGTGCAGTTCCTTCCGCGTTTTGGGGGTGAGAGCCCTCGTTCCGAGCGTTTTCTTCCGCTGGGTCACGTGGTTGCACTTGTCTGGTCCTGTTACCAAGCCAGCAAGGGCGTGGGAGGGTTGCGAGCATCATCGGCGCTCGCGAATGAAGAGCGCCCGCAGCATTTCATGCACATGTGCGGATTCTTCCGCGTTTTGGGGGTGGTAGCGCTCATTCCGAGTGTTTTATTCCAACAGATCACGTGGCTGCGCTTGTCTAGTCTATTACCAAGCCAGCAAGGGCGTGGAAGGGTTGCGAGGTGCGGAGATAACTAGTGCAACGGGAGCTAGACTGCGGGCTAGGCACGGGGCAAGAGTGATCGTAGCGTTCGTTCGTTCCTTAGTCGTTTCCAAGTGCTAACACTGCTTGCTAGTTCACGGGGAAAATTTGCAAGAGTTTCACTAGGAAATCATCACAACAAAAGTTCAGAATGATTGCATCAACATTGGCAACACTGACTACATCAGACCTAGCAAGGCTTGCTGGTCCACTGCCAGCGCAGCACGGTCGACCGCGTGCCAGCACAACTCGGTCGACCGCGCTCCAGCAGGGCAGAGTCGCGGCTTGCCAACGTTGCAAGTCCGCGGTGTGCCAACGCTGCAGTATGTCGGCTGCACAGCGTCGCATCCGCGGGACAACGGTGCACCAGCTTCGCAGGTGCGTGCAGCTGGTTGGCGCCCAACTCCCCGTCACATGCCCAGCGCAGACACTCCGCCCGTGACGGCGCCCACCAGCCACGTCGACCTCGGGATACCACCCCCGAGATCGCCATCGTAGATAACATCCCCGGCGATTTTCGCGTACGTCGCCCGGGTATCCTGGTTGACTGGGTACTTCGCGGTCCTCCCGCGGTTTCTCGGTCACCGCGGTCCTCCGCGGTTTCGTGGATCCACGATCCCCCGTGATTTCGTGGCTCCGCGGTCCCCCACGATTTCGTGGCTCGGCGGTCCCCCACGATTTCGTGGCTCCGCGGTCCCCCACGATTTCGTGGCTCCGCGGTCCCCCACGATTTCGTGGCTCCGCGGTCCCCCACGATTTCGTGGCTCCGCGGTCCCCCACGACTTCGTGGCTCCGCGGTCCCCCACGATTTCGTGGCTCCCACGGGCCACTGCAATTTCGTGGCTCCCACGGGCCACTGCAATTTCGTGGCTCCCACGGTCGGCTCCGCCCAAGCGAGGACGGGGCCAAACACAACTCCCGTTGACACGAGCATCATCGGTCACCGGTGTTCGCGAATGAAGAGCGCCCGCTGCACTTCGTGCACATGTGTGGATCCTTCCGCATTTTGGGGGTGAAAGCGCTCGTTCCGAGCGTTTTTCTTCCGCCAAGTCACGTGGCTGCGCTTGTGTGGTCCTCTTTCCAAGCCAGCAAGGGTGTGGGAGGGTTGCGAGCATCATCGGTCATCGGCGCTTGCAAATGAAGAGCGCCCGCTGCACTTCGTGCACATGTGCGGATCCGTTCGCGTTTTGGGGGTACTAGCGCTCATTACGAGCGTTTTTCTTCCCCCGGGTCACGTGGTTGCGCTTGTCTGGTCTTCTTGCCAAGCCAGCAAGGGTGTGGGAGGGTTGCGAGCATCATCGGTCATCGGCACTCGCGAATGAAGAGTGTCCGCTGCACTTCGTGCACATGTGCGGAACCTTCCGCGTTTTGGGGGTACTAGTGCGCGTTCCGAGCGTTTTTCTTCCGCCAGGTCACGTGGCTGCGCTTTTCTGGTCCCATTGCCAAGCCAGCAAGGGCATGGGAGGGTTGCGAGCATCATCGGTCATCGGCGCTCGCAAATGAAGAGCGCCCGCTGCACTTCCTGCACGAATGCGGATCCTTCAGGAATTTGGTGGTAGAAGCGCTCATTCCAAGCGCTTTTCTTCCGCCAAGTCACGTGGCAGAGCGGTACTCCAGAGCGGTGTCTCGCGTGTTGGCAAGGTAGGCGAGACAGCGGTCGACTTCGCGCCAGTGCTGGTCGCTCCTCACCGTGAGGCCGCTCCCCAGCTTGCTGCACGCGAATGCGATGTCCGGCCTCGTCGTCCTCGCCGCGAACTGCAGCGAGCCGACCTTCTGCCGGTACTCCTCCTCCTCGCGCTCCTGCGCCTCCTCGTCGTCGAATGTCTGCTCCGCGTAGGCGGCGACGGAGACCGGCGTCTTCGGAGTGCGCCCGGTCTGCTCCTCGTCTATGAAGCGCCTGCGCAGCTTGTCGGCGTAGCCCTGCTGGTGCAGCCACAGTTTTCGCGCCGGCCTGTCGCGCACGATCTCCAGGCCGAGATACTTCTGCACCGGCGAAATTTCGCGCAGCTCGAAAGCGGCCTCCAGCAGCTCCTTCAGCTCCTTCAGCATCGCGGTGCTGCTGCTCGCAGCGAGGAGGTCGTCGACGTAGACCAACACCCAGCAGGTCACCTTGTCGTCACCGACCTTGAAGTACAGAGCCTCATCGACTTGGCTCTTCTTCCACCCGGCGCCAACCAACACGTCGTTGAGAGCCGTGTACCACAGCAGCGGCGACTGCTTCAGCCCGTAGAGGCTCTTCAGCAGCTTGCACACCCGGCCGGTCCCGTCGTTGAAGTAGTCCGGCTGGTACATGTACAGCACGCGGTCGAGCTTGCTCTGCAAAAAGGCGTTCTTCATGTCCAGCTGCATCAGGTTGAGGTCGAGGACGGCGACGATGCTGAGGAAAATACGCAGCGTGACGTAGCTGCTCACCGGCGCGTACGTCTCGTCGTAGTCAGCGCCATACACCTCCGTGAAGCCTTTCACGACCAGCCTCGCCTTTTCGCGCTCGACAGTGTCGTCGATGCGGTACTTCGTTGTCAGCACCCACTGGTGGGCGTTCGACCAGCTCCCAAGTGCCCATGTTGATGAGGCTACGAATCTCCTCCTCCATGGCTGCCTTCACCGCCGGGCCCTTCCAGCTCGCTAACGCCTCCTTCACCGTCATGGTCGAAATGTCCCAACGGTGCTCGGGATCGGCGTGCATGTCGGGGTCGAGCTCCGAAAACTCCTCATCGTCCTCGGCGTCATCGTACGCCAGGTCGTCGTCGTCCACATCGTAGACCGTGGTGAAGGCAGCGGGGACGAAGAAGTCGGGTGGCCTCTGAATTCGGCCCGACTTTCGAAATCCGGGCTGCACCTCCACCACGTCGCTCGATGTGCCTTCATCGAACTGCTCCCCTGTCGTCCGCTCCTCTAAAGCGAGCTCCGCATTCGACGGCTCCCCTGTCGACGGCTTCTCTGAAACGCGCTTCCTGTTCGAGAGCTCCCCAGACGACGGCTTCTCTGAAACGCGCTTCCTGTTCGAGAGCTCCCCTGACGAAGGCTTCTCTGACACGCGTTTCCTGTTCGAGAGCTCCCCTGCCAACTGCTTCGCGGTTCCCTCCGTGGGCTTCTTCGCGGTCTCCTCCGCGATCTCCTCCGCGGTCTCGTCCGCGGTCTCGTCCGCGGTCTCCTTCGCGGTTTTCGCGGTGTCCTTCGCGGTGCCCGTCGCGGTCTCCTTCACGGTGTTCTTCGCGGCCTCCTTCGCGGTGTTCTTCGCGGCCTCCTTCGCGGTGTTCTTCGCGGCTTCCTTCGCGGCGTCCAAAGTTGGCTGCACATCCGCGGCCCGCTTCTCCGCGACTGGCTGGGCATCACGTCGGCCACCGGCGATGCTTTTGGCCGGCGCCACAGGCGACGCCCCACGACTCCCCTCATCGCCGGAGGCCGACACCGAAGTTAAGCCACGCAGTCCGACGGGAAGGGGATGGGAAGAAGGGGCAGGAGATGGCGAGGCAGGGGCGACCGCAACATCCTCATCAGCCTGTTCACCAACCTCGGCGAGCAGAGGAAGCGTTGCCGTCGAGGTGTCCGTCGGCGGGTTGGCCCGCGTCCGCCCCGACGCGGGCCCGAATTCCGACTTCCACACCTCCAGCGACAGAGTTTCGTAGAACACCACGTCCGACGTGGTGACCACCCGGTTGTCAGCGATGTCAAGGAGCTCCCAGCCCTTGCTCTCCTCCGACACGCCGAGGTGAAGGCCCCACCGGGCCTTCGGCTTCAGCTTCCCACCGCGCTGCTGCTCAGGGACGAGAAATTGTGCCATGCAGCCCTACACCCGCGCCAGTGACAGGTCGGGCTTCTGCCCGGTGAGAAGCTGGTACGGCGTCGTCCCCGCGGGCAGCGTCGACCGCTCCAGGCAGTTGCGAACCCAGACGGCCTGCCGCAGAGCGAGATGCCACCAGTGGTGCTGCACGCCCATGTGCAGCAGCATCGTCCGCACCGACTCCACCACCGTCCTCATCTCCCGCTCCGCCATGCCATTCTGCTGCGGGGTGTAGGGGCAGGTCAAGTCGTGGACGATGCCCTTGCTGTCCACGAAGGCGGTGAAGTCCTTTCCGAGGAACTCCCCTCCGCGATCAGAGCGCAGTTGCAGCACCGAGTGCTTCGCCTGCCGCTCCACCAGCACCAACCACTTCTGGAACTCCAGCAGCACGTCCGACTTCTTGGCGACCGGCCGCACCCACACGTAGCGGGTCTTGCGGTCCTTCAGCAGCAAGAAGTACAGGCTGCC
This sequence comes from Closterium sp. Naga37s-1, assembly GCA_947471745.1. Taxonomy (NCBI): domain Eukaryota; kingdom Viridiplantae; phylum Streptophyta; class Zygnematophyceae; order Desmidiales; family Closteriaceae; genus Closterium; species Closterium sp. Naga37s-1. Next base: position 17,133 of record CANJKZ010001182.1, on the reverse strand, counting down.
GTCCTTGGCAGCCACGCGAAATGGCCCGCACAAATCGATGTGCACGACGGCCAGGACGTCGTCTACTTCGGAGCCGTGGTCGGGGAAGGTGTGTCGCGCCAGCTTCCCGCCGACGCACGAAACACACGGTGAGTCGGCGCCAGATACCGACTTGAGGTCCAGCCCAGTGGCGACCTCGTGCTTCGCCGAGCTCCGGATGGTGTCCATGCCAACATGCGCCAGCCTCACGTGCAGCCTGTTCGGGGTTGCCTTCGTCGCCGAGACGATCGCCCGCAGAGCCACCTCCTCTTTCGCGGGCGTCGTCGCCGTTACCGCGCATGGGCGTAGGTCAGTGCAGAGGACCCGGCCGGTGTACGTCGCTCGGCCGAGCACGTCCCCCGCCGTGGAGACGAGCAACATCCGATCGCCGTCGTCCTTCAGCGTCACCCCGCTCTCCTTCAGCTGGCCAGCCGAAAGCAGATTCGCCTGCACGCCCGGGACGTAGAGAACGTCGGAGATGAGCACTCGCTTCCTGGCCTCCCCTTGCAGCGCAACCGTGCCACGGCCGCGAACGTCCTGCAGCGCCCCATTGAAGCCACGCACGTGCTTCACGTCGCCGCTCGGCCCCAATTCCACGAAGGCCGCCTTCGTCCCCATCAGGTGGTGCGAGCAGCCGCTGTCGAGCAGGACCACCGCGGGGTTCTCCTGCACAGCTGCCGCCACCGCCTCGAAATCCTCGCCAGCTTCCGGCGCCAGGGAGACAGTCGGCTCCACTATACCGACCAGCGAGCACGACGCCTCCTTGCCGTCTCGCCCTTTGCCACCCGCGGAAGAGTCGGCGTACTTCGCCGAGGTCGATTTCGTCGACTGCTTTTCTTTTCGCGGTTGGTTTCCTTGACCCGGACGACGGCTGCCAAAACTTCCGCGGCCTCCCTTCGCGTCGTCGTCGTCGGAATCGCTGCGGTCGGGGCACTCGAAGGAGAGGTGATCGGGATCGCCGCACAGCCAGCATTCCCGACGTCGACCTCCTCCTCCACGACCGCCATCCTTGGACGACTTCTGCTTGTCAGCGTCCTTCGCCGGCTTCCCGCCACCGCGGTGACTGCCACCAGACTGCCCGCGCTGTCCCGGGCGACCACCTTGCTTCGCGGGGGCCGCGAAATGGACTTGCGTGAGAAGCTCTTGGGACCGCTCAGCCTCCTGCATCGCCTCGTCCTGCAGGATGTACGAGGTCAGTGTGTCCTCGTTGAGCGTCGCCCGCGTGCTCGGCGCCATCGACAGCCGCTTCAGCAGATTGTAGCTGCTCGGGAGTCCTTGCATGACGTGCATGACGTACGAAGCCGTCGAGTATTCCGCGCCAGCCATCCGAATGATGGTGAGAATTCGCCGAGCTCGATTGCAGTAGTCAGTCGCGGTCTCCTCGTCGCCCATACGCAGGTGCGTCAACTGCCCCTCAAGCTGGGAGATGAACAAGTCGTCGGTGACCTGGTAAGTTGACTCGATGAAATGCCACGCCCGGTGGCCAGCGTCGAGGTACTCCCTGCACGACTTCAGGGCGATCTGTACGCCCGGCGAGCAGCACCGCGAAATGACCGTAAAAGTCAGCAAATGCACGACGCGAAATTCTGCTCGCAGGTCGGGGTAGTGCTCCTCCGGCGTCGCCACGGTCCCGCGGGCGAAGCCTATCAGCCCGGCCAACTCCAGCTGGTGCTCGATGGCTTCCTTCCACGTGAGGATGTCGGGACGACCGACCAGCGGAGGGGTGACCGAGATCCTGTCCGGCGAGAACTTGAAGTAGCCGTAGCTCGGCGCAATTCCTCCCGCGGTCACGTGTGTCGCCGACATCGGCGCCAATTCACTTCATCTGCCTCCGACGTAGTTTCACGGGGCCCCTGCAGCCGTGGACGACTGCATCCCTCGCGCCTGAACGCCGCCGACTTCATCGGCGCGAATCACACCTCGCTGCCTCGATGTGCCTCCCGCGCTGCTGCCGACTTGGCCACCACCCGCGTTGACGTCCGCGTCACCGCCGCCCGCGTTGTTCACCGGTCGAGGAGACGCAGGCCGAGAGGGAGGGTGCTCCGTCGCCCACAAGGAGCGGATGCCAGCCTCGACGACCGTCCAGAGGATGTCGCCATACTCGTTGGCCTCGTGTTTTCTCCTCACGTTCTCCAGCCATGCCTCCAGGGTGTCCACCACCCCTCCGTCACCTACGGCTCCTACCATAGTGACTACCGCACAGCTGTCGGTCTACGAACAAGCTAGGTGAGTGAGAAGACAGCTAAACCAAAGGTTTCGTCGTGGTGTCGTCCACGCTCACCGCACCATGCGGAGATAACTAGTGCAACGGGAGCTAGACTGCGGGCTAGGCACGGGGCAAGAGTGATCGTAGCGTTCGTTCGTTCCTTAGTCGTTTCCAAGTGCTAACACTGCTTGCTAGTTCACGGGGAAAATTTGCAAGAGTTTCACTAGGAAATCATCACAACAAAAGTTTCAGAATGATTGCATCAACATTGGCAACACTGACTACATCAGACCTAGCAAGGCTTGCTGGTCCACTGCCAGCGCAGCACGGTCGACCGCGTGCCAGCACAACTCGGTCGACCGCGCTCCAGCAGGGCAGAGTCGCGGCTTGCCAACGTTGCAAGTCCGCGGTGTGCCAACGCTGCAGTATGTCGGCTGCACAGCGTCGCATCCGCGGGACAACGGTGCACCAGCTTCGCAGGTGCGTGCAGCTGGTTGGTGCCCAACTCCTCGTCACATGCCCAGCGCAGACACTCCGCCCGTGACGGCGCCCACCAGCCACGTCGACCTCGGGATACCACCCCCGAGATCGCCATCGTAGATAACATCTCCGGCGATTTTCGCGTACGTCGCGCGGGTATCCTGGTTGACCGGGTACTTCGCGGTCCTCCCGCGGTTTCTCGGTCACCGCGGTCCTCCGCGGTTTCGTGGATCCACGATCCCCCGTGATTTCGTGGCTCCGCGGTCCCCCACGATTTCGTGGCTCCGCGGTCCCCCACGATTTCGTGGCTCCGCGGTCCCCCACGATTTCGTGGCTCCGTGGTCCCCTACGATTTCGTGGCTCCGCGGTCCCCCACGATTTCGTGGCTCCGCGGTCCCCCACGATTTCGTGGCTCCGCGGTCCCCCACGACTTCGTGGCTCCGCGGTCCCCCACGATTTCGTGGCTCCCACGGGCCACTGCAATTTCGTGGCTCCCACGGGCCACTGCAATTTCGTGGCTCCCACGGGCCACTGCAATTTCGTGGCTCCCACGGGCCACTGCAATTTCGTGGCTCCCACGGTCGGCTCCGCCCAAGCGAGGATGGGGCCAAACACAACTCCCGTTGACACGAGCATCATCGGTCACCGGCGTTCGCGAATGAAGAGCGCCCGCTTCACTTCGCTTTCCATCACCCCGCCCCATTCTCCCGCTTTCCATCACCCCGCCCCATTCTCCCGCTTTCCATCACCCCGCCCCATTCTCCTGCCTTCCATCACCCCACCCCATTCTCTCCCTTTCCATCACCCCGCCCCATTCTCCCGCTTTCCATCCCCCCGCCCCATTCTCCCGCTTTCCATCACCTTGCCCCATTCTCCCGCTTTCCATCACCCCGCCCCATTCTCCCGCGTTCCATCACCCCGCCCCATTCTCCCGCTTTCCATCACCCCGCCCCATTCTCCCGCTTTCCATCACCCCGCCCCATTCTCCCCCTTTCCATCACCCCGCCCCATTCTCCCGCTTTCCATCACCCCCGCCCCATTCTCCCGCTTTCCATCACCCCGCCCCATTCTCCCGCTTTCCATCACCCCGCCCCATTCTCCCGCGTTCCATCACCCCGCCCCATTCTCCCGCTTTCCATCACCCCGCCCCATTCTCCAGCTTTCCATCACCCCGCCCCATTCTCCCCCTTTCCATCACCCCGCCCCATTCTCCCGCTTTCCATCACCCCGCCCCATTCTCCCGCTTTCCATCACCCCGCCCCATTCTCCCGCTTTCCATCACCCCGCCCCATTCTCCCGCTTTCCATCACCCCGCCACATTCTCCCGCTTTCCATCACCCCGCCCCATTCTCCCTCCTTCCATCACCTCGCCCCATTCTCCCGCTTTCCATCACCCCGCCCCATTCTCCCGCTTTCCATCACCCCGCCCCATTCTCCCTCCTTCCATCACCCCGCCCCATTCTCCCACCTTCAATCACCCCGCCCCATTCTCCCGCTTTCCATCACCCCGCCCCATTCTCCCGCTTTCCATCACCTTGCCCCATTCTCCCGCTTTCCATCACCCCGCCCCATTCTCCCGCGTTCCATCACCCCGCCCCATTCTCACCGCTTTCCATCACCCCGCCCCATTCTCCCCCTTTCCATCACCCCGCCCCATTCTCCCGCTTTCCATCACCCCGCCCCATTCTCCCGCTTTCCATCACCCCGCCCCATTCTCCCACTTTCCATCACCCCGCCCCATTCTCCCGCTTTCCATGACCCCGCCCCATTCTCCCGCTTTCCATCACCCCGCCCCATTCTCCCGCTTACCATCACCCTTCCCCATTCTCCCGCTTTCCATCACCCCGCCCCATTCTCCCTCCTTCCATCACCTCGCCCCATTCTCCCGCTTTCCATCACCCCGCCCCATTCTCCCGCTTTCCATCACCCCGCCCCATTCACCCGCTTTCCAACACCCCGCCCCATTCTCCCGCTTTCCATCACCCCGCCCCATTCTCCCGCTTTCCATCACTCCGCCCCATTCTCCTGCTTTCCATCACCTTGCCCCGTTCTCCCGCTTTCCATCACTCCGCCCCATTCTCCTGCTTTCCATCACCCCGCCCCATTCTCCCGCTTTCCATCACCCCGCCCCATTCTCCCGCTTTCCATCACCCCACCCCATTCTCCCTCCTTCCATCACCCCGCCCCATTCTCCCGCTTTCCATCACCCCGCCTCATTCTCCCGCTTTCCATCACCCCGCCCCATTCTCCCGCTTTCCATCACCCCGCCTCATTCTCCCGCTTTCCATCACCCCGCCCCATTCTCCCGCTTTCCATCACCCCGCCCCATTCTCCCCCTTTCCATCACCCCGCCCCATTCTCCCGCTTTCCATCACCCCGCCCCATTCTCCCTCCTTCCATCACCCCGCCCCATTCTTCCGCTTTCCATCACCCCGCCCCATTCTCCCGCTTTCCATCACCCCGCCCCATTCTCCCCCTTTCCATCACCCCGCCCCATTCTCCCGCTTTCCATCTCCCCGCCCCATTCTCCCGCTTTCCATCACCCCGCCCCTTTCTCCCGCTTTCCATCACCCCGCCCCATTCTCCCGCTTTCCATATCCCCGCCCCATTCTCCCGCTTTCTATCACCATGCCCCATTCTCCCTCCTTCCATCACCCCGCCCCATTCCCCCTACTCCCATCACCCCGCCCCATTCTCCCTCCTTCCATCATCCCTCCCCATTCTCCCGCATTCCATCACCGCGCCCCATTCTCCCGCTTTCCATCACCCCGCCCCATTCTCCCTCTTTCCATCACCCCGCCCCATTCTCCCGCTTTCCATCACCCCGCCCCATTTTCCCGCTTTCCATCACCCCGCCCCATTCTCCCGCTTTGCATCACCCCACCCCATTCTCCCGCTTTCCATCACCTCGCCCCATTCTCCCTCCTTCCATCACCCTGCCCCATTCTCCCGCTTTCCATCACCCCGCCCCATTCTCCCGCTGTCCATCACCCCGCCCCATTCTCCCGCTTTCCATCACCCCGCCCAATTCTCCCGCTTTCCATCACCCCGCCCCATTCTCCCGCTTACCCCACCCCATTCTCCCTCCTTCCATCACCCCGCCCCATTCTCCCGCTTTCCATCACCCCGCCCCATTCTCCGGCTTTCCATCACCCCACCCCATTCTCCCACTTTCCATCACCCCGCCCCATTCTCCCGCTTTCCATCACCCCGCCCCATTCTCCCGCTTTCCATCACCCCGCCCCATTCTCCCGCTTTCCATCACCCCGCCCCATTCTCCCGCTTTCCATCACCCCGCCCCATTCTCCCTCCTTCCATCACCCCGCCCCATTCTCCCTCCTTCCATCACCTTGCCCCGTTCTCCCGCTTTCCATCCCTCCGCCCCATTCTCCCGCTTTCCATCACCCCGCCCCATTCTCCCGCTTTCCATCACCCCGCCCCATTCTCCCGCTTTCCATCACCCCACCCATTCTCCCTCCTTCCATCACCCCGCCCCATTCTCCCGCTTTCCATCACCCCGCCTCATTCTCCCGCTTTCCATCACCCCGCCCCATTCTCCCGCTTTCCATCACCCCGCCTCATTCTCCCGCTTTCCATCACCCCGCCCCATTCTCCCGCTTTCCATCACCCCGCCCCATTCTCCCGCTTACCCCACCCCATTCTCCCTCCTTCCATCACCCCGCCCCATTCTCCCGCTTTCCATCACCCCGCCCCATTCTCCCGCTTTCCATCACCCCGCCCCATTCTCCCGCTGTCCATCACCCCGCCCCATTCTCCCGCTTTCCATCACCCCGCCCCATTCTCCCGCCTTCCATCACCCCGCCCCATTCTCCCGCTTTCCATCACCCCGCCCCATTCTCCCGCCTTCCATCACCCCGCCCCATTCTCCCGCTTTCCATCACCCCGCCCCATTCTCCCGCTTTCCATCACCCCGCCCCATTCTCCCGCTTTCCATCACCCCGCCCCATTCTCCCGCTTTCCATCACCCCGCCCCATTCTCCCTCCTTCCATCACCCCGCCCCATTCTCCCGCTTTCCATCACCCCGCCCCATTCTCCCGCTTTCCATCACCCCGCCCCATTCTCCCGCTTTCCATCACCCCACCCCATTCTCCCTCCTTCCATCACTCCGCCCCATTCTCCCTCCTTCCATCACCTAGCCCCATTCTCCCGCTTTCCATCACCCCGCCCCATTCTCCCGCTTTCCATCACCCTGCCCCATTCTCCCGCTTTCCATCACCCCGCCCCATTCTCCCGCTTTCCACCACCCCACCCCATTCTCCGTCCTTCCATCACCCCACCACATTCTCCCGCTTTCCATCACCCCGCCCCATTCTCCCGCTTTCCATCAACCCGCCCCATTCTCCCGCTTTCCATCACCCTGCCCCATTCTCCCGCCTTCCATCACCCCGCCACATTCTCCCGCTTTCCATCACCCCGCCCCATTCTCCCGCTTTCCATCACCCCGCCCCATTCTCCCGCTTTCCATCACCCCGCCCCATTCGCCCGCTTTCCATCACCCCGCCCCATTCTCCCGCTGTCCATCACCCCGCCCCATTCTCCCGCTTTCCATCACCCCGCCCCATTCTCCCGCTGTCCATCACCCCGCCCCATTCTCCCGCTTTCCATCACCCCGCCCCATTCTCCCGCTTTCCATCACCCCGCCCCATTCTCCCGCTTTCCATCACCCCGCCCCATTCTCCCGCTTTCCATCACCCCGCCCCATTCTCCCGCTTTCCATCACCCCGCCACATTCTCCCGCTTTCCATCACCCCGCCCTATTCTCCCTCCTTCCATCACCTCGCCCCATTCTCCCGCTTTCCATCACCCCGCCCCATTCTCCCGCTTTCCATCACCCCGCCCCATTCTCCCTCCTTCCATCACCCCGCCCCATTCTCCCACCTTCAATCACCCCGCCCCATTCTCCCGCTTTCCATCACCCCGCCCCATTCTCCCGCTTTCCATCACCTTGCCCCATTCTCCCGCTTTCCATCACCCCGCCCCATTCTCCCGCGTTCCATCACCCCGCCCCATTCTCACCGCTTTCCATCACCCCGCCCCATTCTCCCCCTTTCCATCACCCCGCCCCATTCTCCCGCTTTCCATCACCCCGCCCCATTCTCCCGCTTTCCATCACCCCGCCCCAATCTCCCGCTTTCCATCACCCCGCCCCATTCTCCCGCTTTCCATCACCCCGCCCCATTCTCCCGCCTTCCATCACCCCGCCCCATTCTTCCGCTTTCCATCACCCCGCCCCATTCTCCCCTTTCCATCACCCCGCCTCATTCTCCCGCTTTCCATCACCCCGCCCCATTCTCCCGCTTTCCATCACCCCGCCCCATTCTCCCGCTTTCCATCACCCTGCCCCATTCTCCGCTTTCCATCACCCCGCCCCATTCTCCCGCTTTCCATCACCCCGCCCCATTCTCCCTCCTTCCATCAACTCGCCCCATTCTCCCGCTTTCCATCACCCCGCCCCATTCTCCCGCTTTCCATCACCCCGCCCCATTCTCCCTCCTTCCATCACCCCGCCCCATTCTCCCTCCTTCCATCACCCCGCCCCATTCTCCCGCTTTCCATCACCCCGCCCCATTCTCCCGCTTTCCATCACCCCGCCCCATTCTCCCGCTTTCCATCACCCCGCCCCATTCTCCCGCTTTCCATCACCCCGCCCCATTCTCCCTCCTTCCATCACCCCGCCCCATTCTCCCGCTTTCCATCACCCCGCCTCATTCTCCCGCTTTCCATCACCCCGCCCCATTCTCCCGCTTTCCATCACCCCGCCTCATTCTCCCGCTTTCCATCACCACGCCCTATTCTCCCGCTTTCCATCACCCCGCCCCATTCTCCCGCTTTCCATCACCCCGCCTCCGCTTTCCATCACCCCACCCCATTCTCCCGCTTTCCATCACCCCGCCCCATTCTCCCTCCTTCCATCACCCCGCCCCATTCTCCCTCTTTCCAACACCCCGCCCCATTCTCCGGCTTTCCATCACCCCACCCCATTCTCCCGCTTTCTATCACTCCTCCCCATTCTCCCGCTTTCCATTACCTCGCCCCATTCTCCCGCTTTCAACCACCCTGCTCCATTCTCCCGCTTTCCATCACCCCGCCCCATTCTCCCGCTTTCCATCACCCCGCCCCATTCTCCCGCTTTCCATCACCCCGCCCCATTCTCCCTCCTTCCATCACCCCGCCCCATTCTCCCGCTTTCCATCACCCCGCCTCATTCTCCCGCTTTCCATCACCCCGCCCCATTCTCCCGCTTTCCATCACCCCGCCTCATTCTCCCGCTTTCCATCACCACGCCCTATTCTCCCACTTTCCATCACCCCGCCCCATTCTCCCGCTTTCCATCACCCCGCCTCCGCTTTCCATCACCCCACCCCATTCTCCCGCTTTCCATCACCCCGCCCCATTCTCCCGCTTTCCATCACCCCGCCTCATTCTCCCGCTTTCCATCACCACGCCCTATTCTCCCGCTTTCCATCACCCCGCCCCATTCTCCCGCTTTCCATCACCCCGCCTCATTCTCCCGCTTTCCATCACCACGCCCTATTCTCCCGCTTTCCATCACCCCGCCCCATTCTCCCGCTTTCCATCACCCCGCCTCCGCTTTCCATCACCCCACCCCATTCTCCCGCTTTCCATCACCCCGCCCCATTCTCCCTCCTTCCATCACCCCGCCCCATTCTCCCTCCTTCCATCACTCCGCCCCATTCTCCCGCTTTCCATCACCCCGCCCCATTCTCCCGCTTTCCATCACCCCGCCCCAATCTCTTGCTTTCCTTCACCCCGCCCCATTCTCCCGCTTTCCATCACCCCGCCCCATTCTCCCGATTTCCATCACCCCGCCCCATTCTCCCGCTTTCCATCACCCCGCCCCATTCTCCCGCTTTCCATCACCCCGCCCCATTCTCCCGCTTTCCATCACCCCGCCCCATTCTCCCGCTTTCCATCACCCCGCCCCATTCTCCCGCTTTCCATCACCCCACCCCATTCTCCCGCTTTCCATCACCCCGCCCCATTCTCCCTCCTTCCATCACCTCGCCCCATTCTCCCGCTTTCCATCACCCCGCCCCACTCTCCCGCTTTCCATCACCTCGCCCCATTCTCCCTCCTTCCATCACCCCGCCCCATTCTCCCACCTTCCATCACCCCGCCCCATTCTCCCGCTTTCCATCACCCCGCCCCATTCTCCAGCTTTCCATCACCCCGCCCCATTCTCCCGCTTTCCATCACCCCGCCCCATTCTCCCGCTTACCATCACCCCGCCCCATTCTCCCGCTTTCCATCACCCCGCCCCATTCTCCCTCCTTCCATCACCTCGCCCCATTCTCCCGCTTTCCATCACCCCGCCCCATTCTCCCGCTTTTCATCACCCCGCCCCATTCACCCGCTTTCCAACACCCCGCCCCATTCTCCCGCTTTCCATCACCCCGCCCCATTCTCCCGCTTTCCATCACTCCGCCCCATTCTCCCGCTTTCCATCACCTCACCCCGTTCTCCCGCTTTCCACCACCCCGCCCCATTCTCCCGCTTTCCATCACCCCGCCCCATTCTCCCGCTTTCCATCACCCCACCCCATTCTCCCGCTTTCCATCACCCCACCCCCATTCTCCCTCCTTCCATCACCCCGCCCCATTCTCCCGCTTTCCATCACCCCGCCTCATTCTCCCGCTTTCCATCACCCCGCCCCATTCTCCCGCTTTCCATCACCCCGCCTCATTCTCCCGCTTTCCATCACCCCGCCCCATTCTCCCGCTTTCCATCACCCCGCCCCATTCTCCCGCTTTCCATCACCCCGCCCCATTCTCCCGCTTTCCATCACCCCGCCCCATTCTCCCTCCTTCCATCACCTTGCCCCATTCTCCTGCTTTCCATCACCCCGCCCCATTCTTCCGCTTTCCATCACCCCGCCCCCATTCTCCCGCTTTCCATCACCCCGCCCCATTCTCCCGCTTTCCATCACCCCGCCCCATTCTCCAGCTTTCCATTACCCCGCCCCATTCTCCAGCTTTCCATCACCCCGCCCTATTCTCCCGCTTTCCATCACCCCGACCCATTCTCCCGCTTTCCATCACCCCGCCCCATTCTCCCTCCTTCCATCACCCCGCCCCATTCTCCCTCCTTCCATCACCCCGCCCCATTCTCCCTCCTTCCATCACTCCGCCCCATTCTCCCGCTTTCCATCACCCCGCCCCATTCTCCCGCTTTCCATCACCCCGCCCCAATCTCCCGCTTTCCTTCACCCCGCCCCATTCTCCCGCTTTCCATCACCCCGCCCCATTCTCCCGATTTCCATCACCCCGCCCCATTCTCCCGCTTTCCATCACCCCGCCCCATTCTCCCGCTTTCCATCACCCCGCCCCATTCTCCCGCTTTCCATCACCCCGCCCCATTCTCCCGCTTTCCATCACCCCGCCCCATTCTCCCGCTTTCCATCACCCCACCCCATTCTCCCGCTTTCCATCACCCCGCCCCATTCTCCCTCCTTCCATCACCTCGCCCCATTCTCCCGCTTTCCATCACCCCGCCCCACTCTCCCGCTTTCCATCACCTCGCCCCATTCTCCCTCCTTCCATCACCCCGCCCCATTCTCCCACCTTCCATCACCCCGCCCCATTCTCCCGCTTTCCATCACCCCGCCCCATTCTCCAGCTTTCCATCACCCCGCCCCATTCTCCCGCTTTCCATCACCCCGCCCCATTCTCCCGCTTACCATCACCCCGCCCCATTCTCCCGCTTTCCATCACCCCGCCCCATTCTCCCTCCTTCCATCACCTCGCCCCATTCTCCCGCTTTCCATCACCCCGCCCCATTCTCCCGCTTTTCATCACCCCGCCCCATTCACCCGCTTTCCAACACCCCGCCCCATTCTCCCGCTTTCCATCACCCCGCCCCATTCTCCCGCTTTCCATCACTCCGCCCCATTCTCCCGCTTTCCATCACCTCACCCCGTTCTCCCGCTTTCCACCACCCCGCCCCATTCTCCCGCTTTCCATCACCCCGCCCCATTCTCCCGCTTTCCATCACCCCACCCCATTCTCCCGCTTTCCATCACCCCACCCCATTCTCCCTCCTTCCATCACCCCGCCCCATTCTCCCGCTTTCCATCACCCCGCCTCATTCTCCCGCTTTCCATCACCCCGCCCCATTCTCCCGCTTTCCATCACCCCGCCTCATTCTCCCGCTTTCCATCACCCCGCCCCATTCTCCCGCTTTCCATCACCCCGCCCCATTCTCCCGCTTTCCATCACCCCGCCCCATTCTCCCGCTTTCCATCACCCCGCCCCATTCTCCCTCCTTCCATCACCTTGCCCCATTCTCCTGCTTTCCATCACCCCGCCCCATTCTTCCGCTTTCCATCACCCCGCCCCATTCTCCCGCTTTCCATCACCCCGCCCCATTCTCCCGCTTTCCATCACCCCGCCCCATTCTCCAGCTTTCCATTACCCGCCCCATTCTCCAGCTTTCCATCACCCCGCCCTATTCTCCCGCTTTCCATCACCCCGACCCATTCTCCCGCTTTCCATCACCCCGCCCCATTCTCCCTCCTTCCATCACCCCGCCCATTCTCCCTCCTTCCATCACCCCGCCCCATTCTCCCGCTTTCCATCACCCCGCCCCATTCTCCCGCTTTCCATCACCCCCGCCCCATTCTCCCTCCTTCCATCACCTCGACCCATTCTCCCTCCTTCCATCACCTCGACCCATTCTCCCGCCTTCCATCACCCCGCCCCATTCTCCCTCCTTCCATCACCCCGCCCCATTCTCCTGCTTTCCATCACCCCGCCCCATTCTTCCGCTTTCCATCACCCCGCCCCATTCTCCCGCTTTCCATCACCCCGCCCCATTCTCCCGCTTTCCATCACCCCGCCCCATTCTCCCTCCTTCCATCACCTCGACCCATTCTCCCTCCTTCCATCACCTCGACCCATTCTCCCGCCTTCCATCACCCCGCCCCATTCTCCCTCCTTCCATCTCCCCGCCCCATTCTCCTGCTTTCCATTACCCCGCCCCATTCTTCCGCTTTCCATCACCCCGCCCCATTCTCCCGCTTTCCATCACCCCGCCCCATTCTCCCGCTTTCCATCTCCCCGCCCCATTCTCCCGCTTTCTATCACCATGCCTCATACTCCCTCCTTCCATCACCCCGCCCCATTCCCCCTACTCCCATCACCCCGCCCCATTCTCCCTCCTTCCATCACCCCGCCCCATTCTCCCGCATTCCATCACCTCGCCCCATTCTCCCGCTTTCCATCACCCCGCCCCATTCTCCCTCTTTCCATCACCCCGCCCCATTCTCCCGCTTTCCATCACCCCGCCCCATTCTCCCGCTTTCCATCACCCCGCCCCATTCTCCCGCTTTGCATCACCCCGCCCCATTCTCCCGCTTTCCATCACCTCGCCCCATTCTCCCGCTTTCCATCACCCCGCCCCATTCTCCCGCTTTCCATCACCCCGCCCCATTCTCCCGCTGTCCATCACCCCGCCTCATTCTCTCGCTTTCCATCACCCCGCCCCATTCTCCCGCTTTCCATCACCCCGCCCCATTCTCCCGCTTTCCATCACCCCGCCCCATTCTCCCTCCTTCCATCACCCCGCCCCATTCTCTCTCCATCCATCACCCCGCCCCATTCTCCCCGCTTTCCATCACCCCGCCCCATTCTCCCGCTTTCCATCACCCCGCCCCATTCTCCCGCTTTCCATCACCCCGCCCCATTCTCCCGATTTCCATCACCCCGCCCCATACTCCCGCTTTCCATCACCCTGCCCCATTCTCCCGCTTTCCATCACCCCGCCCCATTCTCCCGCTTTCCATCACCCCGCCCCATTCTCCCTCCTTCCATCACCCCGCCCCATTCTCCCTCCTTCCATCACCTAGCCCAATTCTCCCGCTTTCCATCACCCCGCCCCATTCTCCCGCTTTCCATCCACCCTGCCCCATTCTCCCCGCTTTCCATCACCCGCCCCATTCTCCCGCTTTCCACCACCCCACCCCATTTCTCTCCGTCCTTCCATCACGCCGCCACATTCTCCCGCTTTCCATCACCCCGCCCCATTCTCCCGCTGTCCATCAACCCCTGGCCCCAATTCTCCCGCTTTCCATCACCCTGCCCCATTCTCCCGGCCTTCCATCACCCGCCCCATTCTCCCGCTTTCCATCACCCCGCCCCATTTCTCCCGCTTTCCATCCCCCGCCCCATCTCCCGCTTCCATCACCCCGCCCCATCTCCCGCTTTCCATCACCCCGCCCCATTCTCCCGCTGTCCATCACACCCGCCACCATTCTCCCGCTTTCCATCACCCCGCCCCATTCTCCCGCCTTCCATCAACCCGCCCCATTCTCCCGCTTTCCATCACCCCGCGCCATTCTCCCGCCTTCCATCACCCGCCCCATTCTCCCGCTTCAATCACCCCGCGCCATTCTCCGCCTTCCATCACCCCGCCCCATTCTCCCGCTTTCCATCACCCCGCCCCATTCTCCCGCTTTCCATCACCCGCCCCATTCTCCCGCTTTCCATCACCCCGCCCCATTCTCCGCTTTCCATCACCCCGCCCCATTCTCCCTCTTTCCATCACCCCGCCCCATTCTCCCTCCTTCCATCACCCCGCCCCATTCTCCCGCTTTCCATCACCCCGCCCCATTCTCCCGCTTTCCATCACCCCGCCCCATTCTCCCGCTTTCCATCACCACGCCGCCCATTCTCCCGCTTTCCATCACCCCCCGCCCCATTCTCCCGCTTTCCATCACCCCGCCCCATTCTCCCGCTTTCCACCCCCCGCCCCATTCTCCCGCTTTCCATCACCCCGCCCCATTCTCCCGCTTTCCATCACCCCGCCCCATTCTCCCGCTTTCCATCACCCGCCCCATTCTCCCGCTTCCATCACCCCGCCCCATTCTCCCGCTTTCCATCACCCCGCCCCATTCTCCCGCTTTCCATCACCCCGCCCCATTCTCCCTTCTTCATCACCCCGCCCCATTCTCCCGCTTTCCATCACCCCGCCCCATTCTCCGCTTCCATCACCCCGCCCCATTCTCCCGCTTTCCATCACCCCACCCCATTCTCCCTCCTTCCATCACCGCCCCATTCTCCCTCCTTCCATCACCCCGCCCCATTCTCCCGCTTTCCATCACCCCGCCCCATTCTCCCGCTTTCCATCACCCCGCCCCATTCTCCCGCTTTCCATCACCCGCCCCATTCTCCCGCTTTCCATCACCCCGCCCCATTCTCCGCCTTCCATCACCCCGCCCCATTCTCCCGCTTTCCATCACCCCGCCCCATTCTCCCGCTTTCCATCACCCCGCCCATTCTCCCGCTTCCATCACCCCGCCCCATTCTCCGCTTTCCATCACCCCGCCCCATTCTCCCGCTTTCCATCACCCCGCCCCATTCTCCCGCTTTCCATCACCCCGCCCCATTCTCCCGCTTTCCATCACCCCGCCCCATTCTCCCGCTTCCATCACCCCCACCCCATTCTCCCGCTTTCCATCACCCCGCCCCATTCTCCCGCTTTCCATCACCCGCCCCATTCTCCCGCTTTCCATCACCCCGCCCCATTCTCCCGCTTTCCATCACCCCGCCCCATTCTCCCGCCTTCCATCACCCCGCCCCATTCTCCCGCTTTCCATCACCCCGCCCCATTCTCCCGCTTTCCATCACCCCGCCCCATTCTCCCGCTTTCCATCACCCCGCCCCATTCTCCCTCTTTCCATCACCCCGCCCCATTCTCCCTCCTTCCATCACCCCGCCCCATTCTCCCGCTTTCCATCACCCCGCCCCATTCTCCCGCTTTCCATCACCCCGCCCCATTCTCCCGCTTTCCATCACCCCGCCCCATTCTCCCGCTTTCCATCACCCCGCCCCATTCTCCCGCTTTCCATCACCCCGCCCCATTCTCCCGCTTTCCATCACCCCGCCCCATTCTCCCGCTTCCATCACCCCGCCCCATTCTCCCGCTTTCCATCACCCCGCCCCATTCTCCGCTTTCCATCACCCCGCCCCATTCTCCCGCTTTCCATCACCCCGCCCCATTCTCCCGCTTTCCATCACCCCGCCCCATTCTCCCGCTTTCCATCACCCCGCCCCATTCTCCCGCTTTCCATCACCCCGCCCCATTCTCCCGCTTTCCATCACCCCCCCATTCTCCCGCTTTCCATCACCCCGCCCCATTCTCCCTCTTTCCATCACCCCGCCCCATTCTCCCGCTTTCCATCACCCCGCCCATTCTCCGCTTTCATCACCCCGCCCCATTCTCCCGTTCCATCACCCCGCCCCATTCTCCCGCTTTCCATCACCCCGCCCCATTCTCCCGCTTTCCATCACCCCGCCCCATTCTCCCGCTTTCCATCACCCCGCCCCATTCTCCCGCTTTCCATCACCCCGCCCCATTCTCCCGCTTTCCATCACCCCGCCCCATTCTCCCGCTTTCCATCACCCCGCCCCCATTTCCCTCGCTTTCCATCACCCCGCCCCATTCTCCCGCTTTCCATCACCCCGCCCATTCTCCCGCTTTCCATCACCCCGCCCCATTCTCCCGCTTTCCATCACCCCGCCCCATTCTCCCCTTTCCATCACCCCGCCCCATTCTCCCTCTTTCCATCACCCCGCCCCATTCTCCCGCTTTCCATCACCCCGCCCCATTCTCCCGCTTCCATCACCCCGCCCCATTCTCCCGCTTTCCATCACCCCGCCCCATTCTCCCGCTTTCCATCACCCCGCCCCATTCTCCGCTTTCCATCACCCCGCCCCATTCTCCCGCTTTCCATCACCCCGCCCCATTCTCCGCTTTCCATCACCCCGCCCCATTCTCCCGCTTTCCATCACCCCGCCCCATTCTCCCGCCTTCCATCACCCGCCCCATTCTCCCGCTTTCCATCACCCCGCCCCATTCTCCCGCTTTCCATCACCCGCGCCCCATTCTCCCGCTTTCCATCACCCCGCCCCATTCTCCCGCTTTCCATCACCCCGCCCCATTCTCCCGCTTTCCATCACCCCGCCCCATTCTCCCGCTTCCATCACCCGCCCCATTCTCCCGCTTTCCATCACCCCGCCCCATTCTCCCGCTTTCCATCACCCGCCCCATTCTCCCCCTTCCATCACCCCGCCCCATTCTCCCGCTTTCCATCACCCCGCCCCATTCTCCCGCTTTCCATCACCCCGCCCCATTCTCCCGCTTTCCATCACCCCGCCCATTCTCCCGTCCATCACCCCGCCCCATTCTCCCGCTTCCATCACCCCGCCCCATTCTCCGCTTTCCATCACCCCGCCCCATTCTCCCGCTTTCCATCAACCCGCCCCATTCTCCCGCTTTCCATCACCCCGCCCCATCTCCCGCTTTCCATCACCCGCCCCCATTCTCCGCTTTCCATCACCCGCCCCCATTCTCCCCTTTCCATCACCCCGCCCATTCTCCCGCTTCCATC
>CANJKZ010001181.1:0-42500 GCA_947471745.1 Closterium sp. Naga37s-1 | reverse complement strand
ATGTACATGGGGGGGGGGTTCTTGGCGCAGAACTCAGCAGGAAGCGCAGCGCGGTAGCGAGTGTCACTAGTGCGGAGGTGCGTAATGAGGTCAGCGACTGTGGGAAAGGCAGCAAGGTCAGGGAAGAGGTACGGTAGCATGAGGCGGCTCAGTGCAGCAGTGGCAGGGGAGGAGTAGCGCGCAACTACAGCGTCGTACAAGGTCTGAGCACTCTTGTACTGGCTAAAGTGCGCACGCTCAGAGGTAGGCAGGTGGCGACGCACAGCAAGACGTGCAGCAGCATCGCGCGTGGCCCACTGTGAGCGAACAGTGGCGTCAGCATCAGCAGCGGGGGCAGGAGAGGCACCAGAAGTGAGGTCAAAGAGGGAGAGGCCGTCTGCCCTGTCGCACTGTAAGAAAAGCTGCAGGTCATCTATCCAGACGTCAAAGTCAATGGCCCGACCCTCAGCGTCAAAAGCGAGGACACTAGGGGTAGCCATGACAGCAGTAGACTAGCAGCGCAAACAGTAGGGTGAGGGCAGTGCTGTGAAAGAGGCGCTGCTCTTACCGGACAGGGCGGCTCGGGTGGTTCGGCTGCAGGGCGGCTCGGCGGCTCGGCTGCTGGGCGGCTCGGCGGCTCGGCTGCTGGGCGGCTCGGCGGCTCGGCTGTTGGGCGGCTCTGCGGCTCGGCTTCTGGGCGGCTCGGCTGCCGGGCGGCTCGGCTGCTGGGCGGCTCGGCGGGGCCGCTGAGAGGGCGGCGTCCGGGGCCGCTGGGAGGAGGCGGCGGGGCCGCTGAGAGGAGGCGGCGGGGCCGCAAAGGTAGGTGGCGGGGCCGCAGGTAGGTGGCGGGGCCGCTTGTAGGTGGCGGGGCCACAGGTAGGTGGCGGGGCCGCAGGTAGGTGGCGGGGCCGCTGGTAGGTGGCGGGGCCGCAGGTAGGTGGCGGGGCCGCAGGTAGGTGGCGGGGCCGCTGGTAGGTGGCGGGGCCGCAGGTAGGTGGCGGGGCCAGCAGGAAGGTGGCGGGGCCGCACAGGTAGGTGGCGGGGCCGCGGGGAGGTGGCGGGGCCGCTGGTAGGTGGCGGGGCCGCAGGTAGGTGGCGGGGCCGCACAGGTAGGTGGCGGGGCCGCACAGGTAGGTGGTGGGGCCGCGGAGGGCGGCGACGAGCCGTAGGGGGCCGTGAGGGGCCGCGGGAGGGGCCGTAAGGGGCGTAAGGGGCCGCGCGAGGGGCCGTAAGGGACGGCGCGAGGGGCCGTAAGGGGCGGCACGAGGGGCCGTAAGGACGGCGCGACGGGCGCGTCGGGCCGTAAGGGCGGCACGAAGGGCCGTAAGGGGCGGCGCGACGAGCCGTGAGAGGGCCACTAAGGGCGACGCGACGGGGCCGTGAGGGGCCTAGCGAGGGCGCGACGGTAGGGAGAGCACACAGAGCGCGACTCGGGCCGGAGCGAAGCGCGCTCCGGGCAGGAAAAAAAAAATTCGTGGTGGTGGGCCCTAGGAATCGTTCCCACTAGGGAACCTGCTCGATACCATGAGAAGAAACGAGGAATGGAATGACTAAGGGAAAGTTGGGTACAAATGCAAACCCTAGGAAAACTGTACCCCATATGTGCTACCCCACTATAGCCTACAGTAGCTATGTCATATAAATCTGACAGAATGCATATATTTGGCGAATTACATAGATCCAAAAGGTTAGAGGGGTGGGGATTTGTATAATTCAAATCAAAGGCGAAAGATATATGGTATTCAATGTAGTTTTACGGAGAAAATGATGCGCGGGTTGGTTCGGTCAGTATGCACGCTTGTGTGCAGGTACAAGGCGGAGCAGGATCTATGAAATCTCCCAAATTATGTGGATCTAAAAGGTTAGAACCTAGTGTTGTTAAAGTAGATAGCCTAATCTAGTGGACTGGCAAGAATATGGTACTAACTTCATCTCTACAAACATAAGTAATGCGTTGGTCAGTTTGGTAGGTATGCGCGCTGTAGAGGAGGTATCATGCACGACTCGAATGCCTATATGTGGCGAATTACCTAGATCCAAAAGGTTAGAACCTAGTAGGGGGGTGGGGAATGGTATAATTCAAAGGAAAGGCGAAAGATATGTGATATTCAATGTAGTTTTACGGAGAAAATGATGCGCGGGTCGGTTCGGTCAGTATGCACGCTTGTGTGCAGGTACAAGGCGGAGCTGGATCTCTGAAATCTCTCAAATTATGTGGATCTAAAAGGTTAGAACCTAGTGCTGTTAAAGTAGATGGCCTAATCTAGTGGACTGATAAGAACATGGTACTAACTTCATCTCTACAAACATAAGTAATGCGCTTTGGTCGGTATGCGCTCCAGTAGTGCAGGTACCATGCACGATTCGAATGCCTATATTTGGCAAATTACATAGATCCAAAATGTTAGAACCTAGTAGGGGGGTGAGGAATGATATAATTCAAAGGAAAGGCGAAAGATATATGGTATTCAGTGTAGTTTTACGGAGAAAATGACGCGCGCGTAGGTTCGGTCAGTATGCACGCTTGGGTGCAGGTCCAAAGGCGGAGCAGGATCTCTGAAATCTCCCAGATTATGTGGATCTAAAAGGTTAGAACCTAGTGTTGTTAAAGTAGATGGCATAATCTAGTGGACTGGCAAGAATATGGTACTAACTTCATCTCTACAAACATAAGTAATGCGTTGGTCAGTTTGATCGGTATGCGCGCATGTAGTGTAGGTATCATGCACGACTCGAATGCATATATTTGGCGAATTACATAGATCCAAAAGGTTAGAACCTAGTAGAGCGGTGGGGAATGGTATAGTTCAAAGGAAAGGCAAAAGATATATGGTATTCTATGCAGTTTTACGGACAAAATGATGCGCGGGTTGGTTCGGTCAGTATGCACGCTTGTGTGCAGGTACAACGCGGAGCAGGATCTCTGAAATCTCCCAAATTATGTGGATCTAAAAGGTTAGAACCTAGTGTTGTTAAGTACATGGCCTAATCTAGTGGACTGGCAAGAATATGGTTCTAACTTCATCTCTTCAAACATAAGTAATGCGTTGGTCAGTTTGGTCGGTATGCGCGCCTGTAGTGCAGGTACCATGCATGATGCGCGCGTAGGTTCGGTCAGTATGCAATTGGTTAGAACTAATAGGTTCTAACCTTTTGTATCTATGAAATTCACCACATATAAGCATTCGAGTCGTGCATGGTACCTGCACTACAGGTGCGCATACCGACCAAACTGACCAGCGCATTACTTATGTTTGTAGAGATATAGTTTGTATCATTTTTTTGCCAGTCCACTAGATTAGGCCATCTACTTTAACAACACTAGGATCTAACCTTTTCGATCCACATAATTTGGGAGATTTCATAGATCCAGCTCCGCCCTGTACCTGCACACAAGCGTGCATACTGACCGAACCTACACGCGCATCATTTACTCCGTAAAACTTCACTGAATACCACATATCTTTCGCCTTTCCTTTGAATTATACCATTCCCCACCCCCCTACTAGGTTCTAACCTTTCGGATCTATGTCATTTGCCAAATATAGGCATTCGAGTCGTGCATGGTACCTGCACTACAGACGCGCATACCGACAAAATTGACCAGCGCATTACTTATGTTTGTAGAGATGTAGTTAGTATCAATTTCCTGCCAGTCCACTAGATTAGGCCATCTACTTTAACAAAACTAAGTTCAAACCTTTTAGATCCACGTAATTTTGGAGATTTCAGAGATCCAGCTCTGCCTTGTACCTGCACACAAGCGTGCATACAGACCGAACCAACGCACGCATCATTTTCTCCGTTAAAGTACACTGAATACCATATATCTTTTGCCTTTCCTTTGAATTATACCATTCCCCACCCCCCTACTAGGTTCTAACCTTTTGGATCTATGGAATTTGCCAAATATAGGCATTCGATTCGTTCATGGTACCTGCACTACAGGCGCGCATACCGACCAAACTGACCAACGCATTACTTATGTTTGTAGAGATGTAGTTAGTATCATTTTCCTGCCAGTCCACTAGATTAGGCCATCTACTTTAATAACACTAGGTTCTAACCTTTTAGATCCACATAATTTGGGAGATTTCAGAGATCCAACTCGGCCTTGTACCTGCACACAAGTGTGCATACTGACCGAACCTACGCGCGCACCATTTTCTCTGTAAAACTACATTGAATACCATATATCTTTCGCCTTTCCTTTGAGTTATACCATTCTCCACCCCCCTAGTAGGTTCTAACCTTTTGGATCTATGTAATTTGCCAAATATAGGCATTCGAGTCGTGCATGGTACCTGCACGACATGCACGCATACCGACCAAACTGACCAGCGCATTACTTATGTTTGTAGAGATGTAGTTTGTATCATTTTCCTGCCAGTCCACTGGATTAGGCCATCTACTTTAACAACACTAGGTTCTAACCTTTTAGATCCACATAATTTGGGAGATTTCAGAGATCCAGCTTTCCCTTGTACCTGCACACAAGCGTTCATACTGACCGAACCTACGCACGCATCATTTTCTCCGTAAAATTACACTGAATACCACATATCTTTCGCCTTTCCTTTGAATTATACCATTCCCCACCCCCCTACTAGGTTCTAATCTTTTGGATCTATGTCATTTGCCTAATATAGGCATTCGAGTCGTGCATGGTACCTGCACTACAGACGCGCATACCGACCAAACTGACCAGCGCATTACTTATGTTTGTAGAGATGTAGTTACTATCAATTTCCTGCCAGTCCACTAGATTAGGCCATCTACTTTAAGAACACTAGGTTCTAACCTTTTAGATCCACATAATTTGGGAGATTTCAAAGATCCAGCTCCGCCTTGTACCTGCACACAAGGGTGCATACTGAGCGAACCTACGCACGCATCATTTTCTCCGTAAAACCACACTGAATACCATATATCTTTCGCCTTTCCTTTGAATTATACCATTCTCCACCCTTCTACTAGGTTCTAACCTTTTGGATCTATGTGTCAGAGGTCCACTGGTAATTCCCGATTGATCCTAGGGAAGGGTTACAGGCACGTGGGCCTAGGGGGTTATGGGCGCAATCACCCGCTACATAAACAAGCCCTTTTATCCCAGTGGTTAGTGGCTGGGATTCTGACATGGTATCAGAGCGAAGGTCTCGGGTTCGAATCCCAGTGTGTGCACTTCGGGCATCCCAGTGCGGGGGGGTGTTAGAGGTCCACTGGTGATCCCCGATTGATCCTAGGGAAGTATTACAGGCACGTTGGCCTGGAGGGTTATGGGCGCAATCACCCGCTACACAAACAAGCCCTTTTATCCCAGTGGTTAGTGGCTGGGATTCTGACACTATGTAATTGACAAATATAGGCATTCGAGTCGTGCATGGTACCTGCACTACAGGCGCGCATACCGACCAAACTGACCAACGCATTACTTATGTTTGTAGAGATGAAGTTAGTACCATATTCTTGCCAGTCCACTAGATTAGGCCACTAGTTTAACAGCACTAGGTTCTAACCTTTTAGATCCACATAATTTGGGAGATTTCAAAGATCCAGCTCCTCCTTGTACCTGCACACAAGCGTGCATACTGACCAAACCGGCCCGCACATCATTTTCTCCGTAAAACTACACTGAATACCATATATCTTTCGCCTTTCCTTTGAATTATACCATTCCCCACCCCCCTACTAGGTTCTAACCTTTTGGATCTATGTAATTTGCCAAATATAGGCATTCGAGTCGTGCATGGTACCTGCACTACAGACGCGCATACCGACCAAACTGACCAGCGCATTACTAATATTTGTAGAGATATAGTTAGTATCCTATTCCTGCCAGTCCACTAGATTAGGCCATCTACTTTAACAACACTAGGTTCTAACCTTTTAGATCCACATAATTTGGGAGATTTTAGAGATCTAGCTCCGCCTTGTACTTGCACACAAGCGTGCATACTGATCGAACCTACGCACGCATCATTTGTTTCGTATAAATGCATTTAATACAATATATTTTTCGCATTTCCTTTGAATGATACCATTCCCCACGCCCCTACCAGGTTCTTACCTTTTGGATCTATGTAATTCCCCAAATATAGGCATTCCAGTCGTGGATGGTACCTGCACTACAGGCGTGCATACCGACCAAACTGACCAGCGCATTACTTATGTTTGTAGAGATGCAGTTAGTACCATATTCTTGCCAGTCCACTAGATTAGGCCATCTACTTTAACAACACTAGGTTCTAACCTTTTAGATCCACATAATTTGGGAAATTTCTGAGATCCAGCTCCGCCTTGTACCTGCACACAAGCGTGCATACTGACCGAACCAACCCGCCCATCATTTTCTCCGAAAAACTACACTGAATACCATATATCTTTCGCTTTTCCTTTGAATTATACCATTCCCCACCCCTCTACTAGGTTCTAACCTTTTGGATCTATGTTATTCGCCAAATATAGGCATTCGAGTCGTGCATGGTACCTGCACTACAGGCGTGCATATCGACCAAACTAACCAACGCATTTCTTATGTTTGTAAAGATGCAATTAGTATCATTTTCCTGCCAGTCCACTAGATTAGGCCATCTACTTTAGGAACACTATGTTCTAACCTTTTAGATCCACATAATTGAAGAGATTTCAAAGCTCTAGTTCCGCCTTGGACCTGCACACAAGCGTTCATACTGACCAACGCATTATTTGTTTCGTATAAATGCATTGAATATCATCTACTTTTCACATTTCCTTAAAATACCATTCCCCACCCCCCTACCAGGTTTTAACCTTTTGGATCTATATAATTCGCCAAATATATGCATTCTAGTCGTGGATGGTACCTGCACTACAGGCGTGCATACCGACCAAACTGACCAGCGCATTACTTATGTTTGTAGAGAAGTAGTTAGTATCATTTTCCTGCCAGTCCACTAGATTAGGCCATCTACATTAACAACACTATGTTCTAACCTTTTAGATCCACATAATTGAAGAGATTTCAAAGCTCCAGTTCCGCCTTGTACATGCACACAAGCGTGCATACTGGCCGAACTGACCAACGCATCATTTGTTTCGTATAAATGCATTGAATACCATATATTTTTCGCATTTTTTTTTAATGATACCATTCCCCCCCCCCCTACCAGGTTCTTACCTTTTGGATCTATGTAATTCACCAAATATAGGCATTCCAGTCATGGATGGTACCCGCACTGCAGGCGTGCATACCGACGAAACTGACCAGCGCATTTCTAATATATGTAGAGATGCTGTTAGTACCATATTCTTGCCAATCCACTAGATTAGGCCAAATATAGGCATTCCAGTCGTGGATGGTACCCGCACTGCAGGCGTGCATACCGACCAAACTGACCAGCGCATTTCTAATATATGTAGAGATGCTGTTAGTACCATATTCTTGCCAATCCACTAGATTAGGCCATCTACTTTATCAACACTAGGTTCTAACCTTTTAGATCCACATAATTTGGGAGATTTCAGAGATCCAGCTCCGCCTTGTACCTGCACACAAGCGTGCATACTGACCGAACCGACCCGCGCATCATTTTCTCCGTAAAACTACACTGAATACCATATATCTTTCGCTTTTCCTGTGAATTATACCATTCCCCACCCCTCTACTAGGTTCTAACCTTTTGGGTCTATGTAATTCGCCAAATATATGACATTAGAGTCGTGCATGGTACCTGCACTACAGGCGTGCATACCGACCAAACTGACCAACGCATTACTTATGTTAGTAAAGATGCAGTTAGTATCATTTCCTGCCAGTCCACTAGATTATGCCATCTACTTTAGGAACACTTTGCTCTAACCTTTTAGATCCACATAATTTAAGAGATTTCAAAGCTCCAGTTCCGCCTTGTACCTGAACACAAGCGTGCATACTGACCGAACCGACCAACACATCATTTGTTTCGTATAAATGCATTGAATACCATATATTTTTCGCATTTCCTTTGAGAAATACCATTCCCCACCCCCCTACCAGGTTCTAACCTTTTGGATCTATGTAATTGGCCACATGTAGGCATTTCAGTCGAAGATGGTACCTGCACTACAGGCGTGCATACCATCCAAACTGACAACACAGCACAGCACAGTGCACCACGTCACCATCTTTCTGCTCTCTTCCCCACACTGCTCCACCTGCCCGTACCCCTACCCACGTGTGCCTGCCCCCAGGCCCATGCGCGGTGCTGCCATACCCATCGCTGCCGCGCTTCTTTACAGACCCCATCACTGACGCCCTCCCCTCTGTTGTCTTCTCATCCAACCCTTCCCGGTGAGCCCCTGATTCCCCTCTATCCCCCATCCCCGTTTGCTCGCTCTTCTCACCTCTTTCTCCTCCCTTCCCTACGTTCTGACACACTCTCTGGTTGAATTTCACACATGCATATAGTACACATACACGCACATGACACATGCATATAGTACACATGCACACACAAGACACATGCATATGTGCCATCCTCTGAGCTCAAAACCTTTTCTTCCTCTCCCTTCCCCTCTCTGCCTGTCTGTCCCTCCTTTGAAGTTTTTTATAGCCAATTTGATTTCTTCTGGTGCTTGTCGTTCAGTTCCATCCTCCCTTCCCTCCCTCCCTCCCTCCCTCCCTCCCTCCCTCCCTCCCTCCCTCCCTCCCTCCCTCCCTCCCTCCCTCCCTCCCTCCATCCCTCTCTCCCTCCCTCCCTCCCTCCCTCCCTCCCTCCCTTCCTCCCTCCCTCCCTCCCTCCCCTCCTCCCTCTCTCCCTCCCGCTCCCCCCGCCCCCATCTTGAAACCCTCACGGCAGCCTCAAGTTCTATTCGCAGGAGCTGGTGGTGCTCAGGGTGGACCTGCAGCGCCACATGCAGCGCAGCGCCGTGTTGCCGCCACTCAAGGACGTCGACCCCTTCACCCATGTCAGTCGCATGCGCCCTCTCACGCCCGCTCCTCTCGCCATGGCCTAGCGCCCCTCTCGTTGGAAGCTCACGAGTCTAGGACTTTCACCCACGCGTATTGCGCTTCAAGTAGGTGCCCTCCCTCTTATATTCGCTCGAGCCAGCCACAGCTGCCCTTCCCTGCCTTCTCCTCTTCCCTGCCCTCACCCTGTGCACTGCATGCGCATCCCTGCCTGTGTGCCGCTGTGCCCCCCGGGCGGCAGGTGGCGACCACGGTGGTGCATCAGGCGCATCTCAGCCCGCTGCCCCTGGCCGCCCAGCCTGTGTTCTGGGACTATGACTTCACTCTGCACCTCTTCCCCACACCCCACGTGGTATGCTGGCGCCTCACATGATCAGTTGCTTCATTCCGTCCTGTTTGAGTCGATGTCATATTTGATTTGCCACTGGCAGTCTCGTTCTGTCTTGTGTTACTGTTCTGCTATCCCCTTGTCCACATCACTCATCAACCCACAAGCATACCATGGTTTACCATTCATCCTTGAGCATTCTTGTATCGGTCATTTGGACCCATTCAGGATCTCCCATCTGTGGCCACCAATCCAGCTTTGGCACCTTCGCCAGACGCCCCCCTCTGCCCCCTTAATTACACTCCTATGGGACACTCCCTTATCTCCCATTTCATCCTGCCAGCTCATTCTGGCAGACTCATCAGGGCAGAGCAGCGCTGTGGTGAATGGCATCACGTGCATCAACCCCGGCTCCTTCTCCCTCGATGGCACCTTCACTGCGTACTACCCAGCCTCACGCACAGTGGAGCACTGCAATGTGTGATGCATTTGCATTTGCTAGAGTTCTGTACCAAGTTCACTCGGGTGGTCTGATGCTGCAATGCACAAGAACTTCTCAATTCTAAGACCGCAACCCTAAATCTAACCTCGGAAACAAACATTTGGGTGTTGTACAAGGACCCAGCAGGCACATGAAGGCGGATGTTCAATTATGGGGGAAGGGTGGGGGTTCAATTATGGGGAGGGAGGGGTTGTAACTTGTAAGCTTGCATCTACCGGTAGGTGTTATGGTACTGTGTGCCTGTGGAGTTCAATCCACGTCATTCAGGCACAGGTTGACCTCACACGCTCAATCACAATTTCAATCTCTAGGGTGGTGCGAGCTCAACAGAGCGGGGAGAGTGCTCACAACAACTCTTCTACACACGTCACCACCCGGATGCCACACCACTTCCTAGAAGAAATATGCTCACAACAACACTTCTATAACTCTGTGATTTACACACTTCACCACCCAGGAGAATGGTGTGGCATGGTGGTGCTGCCTGGCGTGGCATGGCATGACATGGCATGGTTGAAAGGCATGGCGAACAACAGCTCTCTCATGGCGGGCAGCAGCTCACTCACATGGCGGGCAGCAGGACATGCAGATAGCGCCTTCCAGAGCACCGCCCCCGCTGACAGGAAGAAGGCTCGGCTGCCCACCGACGCCGCTGGAGGTGGGGCAGGGGGGGAAAGGGGGGAACGAAGAGGGGGTTGAAGGGAAAGGGTTGTGGTCGGCAGGAGTTTACAGATTCACAGGGGGCATGGTGGGGGGCGGGGGGCAGAAGCAGCGGCAAGAGAAAGAATTATGGCTGGTGTCAAAGCACTGCACCTCACAGTACCGCGTCTAATGCGAACCGCACCTCATTGCACTTCATCTCACCACACGGCATCTCCCCGAACTGCATCGAACCGCTCTGCACCTCACAGTATCTGACTTGGTTTCAGTTGTCCCCCACCCCACAGCAAGCTGAGAGGGAAAATCATCGAACGACCTGAATGTTATTGCATATTCCAATGGCCCATGGTCAAATACACCTACCAGAGCAATCTCAGCTTGGTTTGCGCGCACAGAAAAGTTCGGCGATCGCGATGATGGCAGTTTCAGCCGACAAATGCTAAGGAAGCGCATGGATCCCTATGGGCGTAGGTAAAATCATCGAACGACATGAATATTATTGCATATTCCGATGGCCCATGGTCAAATACACCTACCAGAGCAATTTCAGCTTGGTTTGCGCGAACTGAAAAGTTCGGCGATCGCGATGATGGCAGTTTCAACCGACAAATGCTAAGGAAGCGCATGGATCCCTATGAGCGTAGGGAAAATCATCGAACGACATGAGTTTTATTGCATATTCCGATGGCCCATGGTCAAATACACCTACCAGAGCAATTTTAGCTTGGTTTGCGCGCACATAAAAGTTCGGCGATCGCGATGATGGCAGCTTCAGCCGACAAATGGTAAGGAAGCGCATGGATCCCTATGGGCATAGGGAAAATCATCGAACGACATGAATGTTATTGTATATTCCGATGGCCCATGGTCAAATACACCTACCAGAGCAATTTCAGCTTGGTTTGCATGCATAGAAAAGTTCGGCGATGGCGATGATGACAGTTTTAGCCGACAAATGCTAAGGAAACGCATGGATCCCTATGGGCGTAGGGAAAATGATCGAACGACCTGAATGTTATTGCATATTCCAATAGCCCATGGTCAAATACACCTACCAGAGCAATTTCTGCTTGGTTTGCGCGAACTGAAAAGTTCGGCGATCGCGATGATGGCAGTTTCAACCGACAAATGCTAAGGAAGCGCATGGATCCCTATGGGCGTAGGGAAAATCATCGAGTGGATCCCTATAGGCATAGGGAAAAGCATTAAACGACCCAAATATTGTTCCATGTTCGGGTGGCCCATGTTCAAATAGACCTATTAGAGCAACTTCAGTTTGGTTCGCGCGCACAGAAAAGTTCGGCGCTCGCAATGACGGCCGTGCCTGCCGACAAATGCTAAGGAAGCGCATGGATCCCTATAGGCGTAGGGAAAAGCATCGAACGACCCAAATATTGTTGCATGTTGGGGTGGCCCATGTTCAAATACACCTACTAGAGCAACGTCAGATGGGTTCGAGCGCACAGAAAAGTTCGGCGCCCGCGATGACGGCCGTGCCTGCCCACAAACGCAAAGGAAGCCCATGGATCCTTTTAGGCGTATGGAGAAGCATTCAACGACCCAAATATTGTTGCATGTTTGGGTGGCCCATGTTCAAATACACCTACCAGAGCAACTTCAGATTGGTTCGAGCGCACAGAAAACTTCGGCGTCCGCGATGACGGCCGTGCCTACCCACAAATGCTAAGGGAGCGCATTGATCCCTATAGGCGTAGGGAAAAGCATTCAACGACCCAAATATTGTTGCATATTCTGGCAACCCATGTTCAAATACACCTACCATAGCAACTTCAGAATGGTTTGCACGCACAAAAATGTTCGGCGCCCGCGATGACGGCCGTGACTGCCCACAAATGCTAAGGAAGCGCATGGATCCCCATAGGCGTAAAAAAAAGCCTTCAACGACCCAAATCTTGTTGCATAATCTGGCGGCCCATGTTCAAATATTCCTACCAGAGCAACTTCAGATTGGCTGGCGCGCATAGAAAAGTTCGGCGCCCGCTATGATGGCCGTGCCTGCCCACAAACGCTAAGGAAGCGCATGGATCCCTAAAGGCGGAGGGAAAAGCATTCAACGACCCAAATATTGTTGCATATTCTGGCGGCCCATGTTCAAATACACCAACCAGTGCAACTTCAGATTGTTTCGCGCGCACAGAAACGTTCGGCGCCCGCGATGACGGCCGTGCCTGCCCACAAATGCTAAAGAAGCGCATGGATCCCTATAGGCATAGGGAAAAACATTCAACGACCCAAATATTGTTGCATATTGGGGCGGCCCATATTCAAATACACCTACCAGAGCAACTTCAGATGGGTTCGAGCGCACAGGAAAGTTCGTCACCCGCGATGACGGCCGTGCCTGCCGACAAATGCTAAGGAAGCGCATGGATCCCTATAGGCGTAGGGAAAAGCATCGAACGACCTGAATGTTGTTGCATATTCGGGTGGCTCATGTTTAAATACACATACCAGAGCAACTTCAGATTGGTTCGAGTGCACAGAAAAGTTCGGCGCCCGCGATGACGGCCGTGCATGCCGACAAATGCTTAGAAAGCGCATGGATCCTTATAGGCGTAGGACGACCCGAATATTGTTGCATATTTGGGTGGCCCATGTTCAAATACACCTACCAGAGCAACTCCAGCTTGGTTCGCGCGCACATAAAAGTTCGGCGCCCGCGATGACGGCCGTGTCTGCCGACAAATGCCAAGGAAGCGCTTGTATCCTTATAGGCGTAGGGAAAAGCATCGAACGACCCGAATATTGTTGCATATTCGGGTGGCCCATGTTCAAATACACCTATCAGAGCAACTTCAGATTGGTTCGCACGCACAGAAAAGTTCGGCGCCCGCGATGACGGCAGTGCCTGCCGACAAATGCTAAGGAAGCGCATGGATCCCTATAGACGTAGAGAAAATCATCGATCGACCCCAATGTTGTTGCATAGTCGGGTGGCCCATGTTCAAATACATCTATCAGAGCAACTTCAGACTGGTTCGCGCGCACACAAAAGTTCGGCATCCGCGAAGACGGCCGTGCCTGCCCACAAATGCGAAGGAAGCGCATGGATTTCTATAGGCGTAGAGAAAAGCATTCAACGACCCCAATATTGTTGCATATTTGGGTGGTGCATGTTCAAATTCACCTATCAGACCAACTTCAGCTTGGTTCGCGCGCACAGAATCGACGCCCGCGATGACGGCCATGCCTACCCATAAATGCTAAGGAAGCGCATGGATCCCTATAGGCGTAGGGAAAAGCATTCAACGACCCCAATATTGTTGCATATTCGAGTGGCGCATGTTCAAATAAACCTATGAGAGCAACTACAGCTTGGTTCACGCGCACACAAAAGTTTGGCGCCCGCGATGACGGGCGTGCCTGCCCACAAATGCTAAGGAAGCGCATTGATCCCTATAAGCGTAGGGAAAAGCATCCAACACCCGAATATTGTTGCATATTCGGGTGGCCCATGTTCAAATACACCTTACAGAGCAACTTCAGCTTGGTTCGCGCGCACAGAAAAGTTCGGCGCCCGCGATGACGGCCGTGCCTGCCGACAAATGCTAAGGAAGCGCATGGATCCCTATAGGCGTAGGAAAAAGCATCCAACGACCCAAATATTGTTGCATATTCAGGTGGCCCATGTTCAAATACACCTTCAGAGCAACTTCAGCTTGGTTCGCGCGCACAAAAAATGTTCGGCGCCCGCGATGACGGCCGTGCTATCGAAGTTTAGGAGTAG
Source organism: Closterium sp. Naga37s-1 (assembly GCA_947471745.1). Classification (NCBI taxonomy): domain Eukaryota; kingdom Viridiplantae; phylum Streptophyta; class Zygnematophyceae; order Desmidiales; family Closteriaceae; genus Closterium; species Closterium sp. Naga37s-1. Next base: position 28,357 of record CANJKZ010001181.1, on the reverse strand, counting down.
AAAGTTTAGAAGGAGAAAGAGGAGTTGCACTAGTAAGCAGGGCAGTACATATAGCAAACCCTAACAGGGTTGTACTCACTATGGAGTACCCCACTGCAGACTAGACAATTATAGCATTCTGACACACCCCCATAGGCAAAGTGGGGTATAATCAGTACAACAAGCAGTCATAAATAAGTGCACAAGCACAAGTAAAGCTAGAGGCTATCGCAGAGGGCAAGTGAGGAGGAGGAGAGACCGTGGGGGAGAGAAGATGGGAGGCGACTGCTGAAGCTGCAGACACACAGGAGCTGCTGGCTCAGTGGCTACCGAAGCAAAGGCCCGGACTACAGGAGTAACTAGCTCCGCGGAGATTGTAGCCTCCAGACCGGAGCAACTGACCCACAGGCGACTGGCGACTACCGGAGATTGTAGCCTCCGGACTACTGGTGCTGCTGGCGACACAACGGCTGCCTCCACTCAACCTCCCCCAGCTGCCCCACGCCCCTCTCACACACCCCCTGCTGAAACCCTAACTCCACTCCCACGGCACCCCCCTTTAAACCCTAAACCCTAGGCTCCCACACACCCACCCCCCTCAGCGACAGCTGCAGCAGTGGGAGACGAGGGAGGAGGAGGAGCAAGGGGAGGAACTCAAACCGCCACCCCCACACCCGCCACCCCCAAACCCTAACGCAGGTAGGAGCGCGGGAAGCAGTAGGGGCGGGTCACGGAGGGAAAGGGAGGCGGCGGGGGGTCTCCAGGGCGCCACGAAAAAGCAGGGCACGGGCCCCCCGAGGGCGCCACAGCGGGTGACGGGAGGGGGGCCGCGCACGGGCCCACGAGGGCGGCTCGACGGGCGACGGGAGGGGCCGCGCGCGGGCCCCCAAGGCGCCGCGACGAGGCGACGGTTGGGGCCGGCGCGCGGGCCCCCAGGGCGCCGCGACGAGGCGACGGGAGGGGCCGGCTCGCGGGCCCCCAGGGCGCCGCGACGAGGCGACGGGAGGGGCCGGCGCGCGGGCCCCCAAAGTTCCGCGACGAGGCGACGGGAGGGGCCTGCGCGCGGGCCCCTAAGGCGCCGCGACGAAGGGACGGGAGGGGCCGGCGCGCGGGCCCCCAGGGCGCCGCGATGAGGCGACGGGAGGAGGGCGACGCGCGGGCCCCCAGGGCGCCACACGAAGCAAGAAACCGCCGTGCGCCTCGAGGCGCACGGCGGGCAGAAAACCGCCACGCGCCCCGAGCGCGTGGCGGGAAGAAAAATCGAAGGTCGCGCGCCACAGGGCGCGCGACACACAGTAGGGCAGCGGAAGCAGGTGGGCCCACAGGCCAGGAGCGTAACCGCTCTGATAGCATATCGAAGTTTAGGAGTAGAAAGTTTAGAAGGAGAAAGAGGAGTTGCACTAGTAAGCAGGGCAGTACATATAGCAAACCCTAACAGGGTTGTACTCACTATGGAGTACCCCACTGCAGACTAGACAATTATAGCATTCTGACACGTGCCTGCCCACAAATGCTGAGGAAGCCCATGGATCCCTATAAGCGTAAGGAAAAGCATCGAACAACCCGAATATTGTTGCATATCCGTGTGGCCCATGTTCAAATACACCTTCGAGAGCAACTTTGGCTTGATTCACGCGCACAGAAAAGTTCGGCGCCCGCGATGGCGGCCGCGCCCGCCGACAAATGCTAAGGAAGCGCATAGATCCCTATAACCGTAAAGAAAAGCATCAAACGACCTGACTATTTTTGCATATTCGGGTAGCCTATGTTCAAATACACCTTCCATAGCAACTTCAGCTTAGTTCGCGCGCACAGAAAAGTTCGGCGCCAGCGATGACGGGCGTGCCTGCCCACAAATGCTAAGGAAGCGCATTGATCCCTATAAGCGTATGGAAAAGCATCCAACAACCTGAATTTTGTTGCATATTCGGGTGGCCCATGTTCAAATACACCTTCAAGAGCATTTTCAGCTTGGTTCGCGCGCACAAAAAAGTTCGGTGCCCGCGATGACGGCCGTGCCTGCCCACAAATGCTAAGAAAGCGCATGGATCCCTATAAGCGTAAGGAAAAGCATCGAACAACCCGAATATTGTTGCATATCTGTGTGGCCCATGTTCAAATACACCTTCGAGAGTGACTTCAGCTTGATTCGCGAGCACAGAAAAGTTCGGCGTCCGTGATGGCGGCCGTGCCCGCCGACAAATGCTAAGGAAGCGCATAGATCCCTATAACCGTAAAGAAAAGCATCAAACGACCTGAATATTGTTGCATATTCGGGTAGTTCATGTTCAAATACACCTTCCATAGCAACTTCAGCTTGGTTCGCGTGCACAGAAAAGTTCGGCGCCTGCGATGACGGCCGTGCCTGCCCACAAATGCTAAGGAAGCGCATTGATCCCTATAAGCATAGGGAAAAGCATCCAACGACCCAAAATTTGTTTCATATTCGGGTGGCCCATGTTCAAATTCACCTTCCAGAGCAATTTCAGCTTGGTTCGCGTGCAAATAAAAGTTCGGCGCCCGCGATGACGGCCGTGCCTGCCCACAAATGCTAAGGAAGCACATGGATCCCTATAAGCGTAGGGAAAAGACCCCAACGACCCGAATATTGTTGCATATTCATGTGGCCCATGTTCAAATACACCTTCCAGAGCAACTTCAGCTTGGCTCGCACGCACAGAAAAGTTCGGCGCCCGCTATAACGGTCGTGCCTGTCGACAAATGCTAAGGAAGCGCATGGATCCCTATAAGCGTAAAAAAAAAGCATCGAACGACCCGAATATGATTGCATATTCGGGTGGCCCATGTTCAAATACACCTTCCAGAGCAACTTCAGCTTGGTACGCGCGCACAGAAAAGTTCGACGCCCGCGATGACGGCCGTGCCTGCCCACAAATGCTTAGAAAGCGCATTGATCCCTATAAACGTAGAGGAAAGCATCGAACGACCCGAATATTGTTGCATATTCGTGTGGCCCATGTTCAAATACACCTTCGAGAGCAACTTCAGCTTGGTTCGTACGCACAGGAAAGTTCGGCGCCCGCGATGACGGCCGTGCCTGCCGACAAATGCTTAGGAAGTGCATGGATCCCTATAGGCGTAGGAAAAAGCATTCAACGACCCAAATATTGTTGCATATTCAGGTGGCCCATGTTCAAATACACCTTCTTGAGCAACTTCAGCTTGGTTCGCGCGCACAGAAAAGTACGGCGTCCGTGATGACGGCCGTGCCTGCCGGCAAATGCTAAGGAAGCGCATTGATGTCAGATTTATATGACAGAGCTACTGTAGGCTATAGTGGGGTAGCACATATGGGGTACAGTTTTCTAGGGTTTGTATTTGTACCCAACTTTCCCTTAGTCATTCTCATTCCTGTTTTCTTAATTCACATGGTATAGAGCGGGTTCCTACATGGGACCGTTCCTTCCTAAGGGCCCACCATAACGATTTTTTTTTTTTTAGCTGCCCGACGCGCATTGCGCCCCTGCCTATTTTTTTTTTTAGCGGCCCCTGACGCGGCCCCTACGCCGCCCCTGACGCGGCCCCTGCCGCGGCCCCTGACGCGGCCCCTGCCGCGGCCCCTGACGAGGCCCCTGACGCGGCCCCTGACGCGGCCCCTGCCGCGGCCCCTGACGAGGCCCCTGACGCGGCCCCTGACGCGGCCCCTACGCCGCCCCTGACGCGGCCCCTGACGCGGCCCCTGACGCGGCCCCTGACGCGGCCCCTGACGCGGCCCCTGCCGCGGCCCCTGCCGCGGCCCCTGACGCGGCCCCTAACGCGGCCCCTGCCGCGGCCCCTGCCGCGGCCCCTGACGCGGCCCCTTCGCCGCCCCTGCCGCGGCCCCTACGCCGCCCCTGACGCGGCCCTCTCCTGCACCTGACGCGGCCCCTAGCGGCCGGCCGCTGCCGTCCCTGAGGCAGCAGCCGCCGCCGTCTCTGCAGCAGCAGTCGCAGCCGAACGGCCGAGCCGCCGAGCCGCCCAGCAGCCGAGCCGCCCAGCCGCCGAACCGCCCAGCAGCCGAGCCGCCCAGCAGCCGAGCCACCGAGCCGCCCAGCAGCCGAGCCGCCGAGCCGCCCAGCAACCGAGCCGCCGAGCCGCCGAGCCGCCCAGCAGCCGAGCCGCCGAGCCGCCCTGCAGCCGAGCCACCCGAGCCGCCCTGTCCGGTAAGAGCAGCGCCCCTTTCACAGCACTGCCCTCACCCTACTGTTTGCGCTGCTAGTCTACTACTGTCATGGCTACCCCTAGTGTCCTCGCTTTTGACGCTGAGGGTCGGGCCATTGACTTTGATGTCTGGATAGATGACCTGCAGCTTTTCTTACAGTGCGACAGGGCAGACGGCCTCTCCCTCTTTGACCTCACTTCTGGTGCCTCTCCTGCCCCCGCTGCTGATGCTGACGCCACTGTTCGCTCACAGTGGGCCACGCGCGATGCTGCTGCACGTCTTGCTGTGCGTCGCCACCTGCCTACCTCTGAGCGTGCGCACTTTAGCCAGTACAAGAGTGCTCAGACCTTGTACGACGCTGTAGTTGCGCGCTACTCCTCCCCTGCCACTGCTGCACTGAGCCGCCTCATGCTACCGTACCTCTTCCCTGACCTTGCTGCCTTTCCCACAGTCGCTGACCTCATTACGCACCTCCGCACTAGTGACACTCGCTACCGCGCTGCGCTTCCTGCTGAGTTCTGCGCCAAGAACCCCCCCCCCATGTACATCACCCTCTACTACATAGTCACCCGGCTCCCTGACTCCCTTCGCGTATTCAGGGACCACTTCCTCTCAGTTTGCCCCACCACTCTCACCGTTGACCTCCTCGAGAAGTCCCTCCTAGCAGCAGAGAAGAGCATAGTCGCTGTAGGAGCCTCTCGTGGTGACCCTCGCACCCCCATCTTTGAGGGGTGTTCCCCCTCCCCCCTTTTGCCCTCTGTTGCCTCTGCTGCTGCGGCCGACCTCGTTGGGCTTGAGTCGGTCGGTGCGGCGTCTACCCCTAGTGGGAGACGTCGCCCTGGCAAGGGCAAGGGGGGCAGGGGCACTGGAGGAGCTAGCGGGGGCGGTGGAGGCGGAGGTGGAGGCGGTGGAGGGGGTGGGGGTGGCGGTGGGGGTGGTGGCGGGGGTGGAGGTGTCGGTGGCGGCAGTGGAGGCGGAGGCGGAGGCGGCGGTGGCGGTGGGAGCGGAGGTGGCGGCGGTGGAGGAGGAGGCGGCGGAGGAGGTGGAGCTGGTCGGGGCGGCGCTGCGCAGAGGGTCGGCTCCGGTGGTGGTCAGCGCCAGCAGCAGCAGCAGCGCACTCGTGACATCCCCTCCCCTCAGCAGCTCTGTGAGTGGTACACTGCACGCCAGAGGGGTTGGGGTACTGGTCCGTGCGCCTACGTCCTCCGCACCGGCGACCGCGCGGGTGACCAGTGCGGGGGTGCGCACTCCACCCAGCGCTGCTTTGGCCGCCTGACGGACGCTTGGCGTCACCAGTTCCCTGAGGCCACTGAGATCCCCCGCTGGGGTGAGCTGTCTAGGGCGGGTGTAGCTGTCTTTGACCTTGACTTTGATGCTATTCTTGCTGCCATGTATACTGTGACTATTAGTGATGAGGGTGACTGTTACCGGTGTTTTCCGCCCGACCCGAGCATTGAGACTGCTGCTCTAGGTACTGGTGAGGCTGCTTCTCTAGGTGCTAGCGAGGCTGCTGCTCTAGGTGCGTCTGCTCCCTCAGGTGCTGGTGAGTCTGCTCTCTCAGGTTCTGCGTCGGCTTCGGCCTCCCACACCTTCACCCTTGACTCGGGGGCTTCTCGCTCCTTCTTTTGAGACCGCACCACACTCACGCCGCTTGGCCGGCCAGTTGCAGTCTCTCTGGCAGACCCCTCTGGGGGTCTTGTCCTTGCTCACTTCTCCACTGTCCTCCCGTGTCCGGCGGCCCCCTCTGGCACCCTGTCTGGTCTTTACCTCCCCTCGTTCTCTACGAACTTGGTGAGTGGTGCTGACCTACAGGATGCGGGGGTTCACCAGTTCACTCCTGCGAGTCAGCGGGTGACCCACTGCACGGACGCTCGGACAGGCCGACACCTGGCCACGTTTACACGTCGGCCGGGGTCGAGCCGGTACACACTGACCACTGCGTCTCCTCCGGTCACTGCGTCTGGTCAAGTAGCTGCGTCAGGTCAGGTGTTTGCTGCAGCGTCCAGGTCTGGTCCTGAGTCTGCCCCCTGTTCATGTCGCCTCCTGTCTTACGACACTCTCCTCTGGCACCACCGCCTTGGTCACCCCTCCCTGCTTCGTCTCCGAGGCATGGCCTCCCGTGTCCTTGTCTCTGGTCTTCCCCGGTCCCTCCCTCCCCTTCCTCCGGGGCCTGGCCCTACCTGCGTCCCCTGTGTCGAGGGGCGGCAGCGGGCTGCCCCTCACTCCTCCCAGTTTCCTCCGACAGAGGCCCCGCTGCAGACGCTTCACATGGACGTGTGGGGCCCGGCCCGCGTCCGTGGACAGGGTCACGAGCGCTACTTCCTGCTGGTGGTTGACGACTACTCGCGTTACACCACAGTCTTCCCCTTGCGCAGCAAGGGTGATGTCACTGAGGTGTTGATCGACTGGATCCGCGCAGCTCGTCTCCAGCTCAGGCAGAGCTTCGGCTCGGACTTTCCTGTTCTGCGTCTGCACTCTGACAGAGGTGGAGAGTTCTCCTCTGGCCTTCTGCGAGCCTACTGTCGTGCACGAGGCATCCGCCAGACCTTCACGCTTCCGGACTCTCCACAGCAAAATGGGATTGCTGAGCGCCGCATTGGCATGGTCATGGACGTCGCCCGTACGTCCATGATGCATGCGGCTGCCCCCCATTTTCTGTGGCCGTTTGCTGTTCGGTACGCGGCGCATCAGATCAACCTTCACCCCAGGGTCTCCATGCCGGAGACCTCCCCAGCCTTGCTGTGGACGGGGAAGGTTGGCGATGCGTCTGCGTTCCGTGTCTGGGGATCTCGGGCGTTTGTCTGCGACTTGTCTGCGGACAAGCTGTCCCCTCGTGCTGCTCCTTGCGTCTTCCTTGGCTTCCCCCCTGACGCGCCAGGGTGGCAGTTCTACCACCCCACCTCTCGCCGTGTTCTGTCCTCCCAGGACGTCACGTTTGACGAGTCGGTCCCCTACTACTGCCTCTTCCCCTATCGCACTCCGTCCCTCCCCCCGCCACCGCTCTTCCTTGTACCAGGTCCCCCCCCGGTAGACCCCCTCCCCCTTCAGGGTCCTGCCCCTTCAGGTGTGTCCCAGGTAGACGCAGTCGAGCCTGTCGAGGTTACTGGTGACTCTGGTGCTGCTGAGGGTGCTGAGCCTGGGGGTGCTGACCCTGGGGGTGCTGAGCGTGTGGGTGCTACGCCTGGGGGTGCTGAGCCGGAGGGTGCTACTACTGGGGGTGCTGAGCCTGGGGGTGCTACTACTGGGGGTGCTGAGCCTGGGGGTGCTGAGCCTGGGGGTGCGGAGCCTGAGGGAGCTGGGCCTGCTCGTGTGACGTCTGGCGGTGCTGAGCCTGGAGGTTCTCCGGGTGCTTCGTCTCGGCGGGAGCCACTCTCTCCACAGGAGCTGCGCGAGTGGTTTGCCCGGCGCTGGAGGCGTGCTGCTGGAGCTGGAGGTTCTTCGGCTGCTGAGGGTGCTGGTGCCGTGGGTCCCGGAGGTGCTCGTACTGGGAGTACTGGAGCTGCTGGGCCTGCGGGTACGACTGGAGCTGGAGCTGCTGAGGGTGTTGGCGCTGAGGCTACTGCTGTCGGTCCTGGAGGCGGTCCTGCTGGGGGTACTACTGGTGCGGCTGGAGGTCTTGGAGCTGGAGGTGCTGCTGGCGCTGGTGCTGCCGCTGGGGGTACTGGTGCTGTCCCTGCTGTGTCTGGAGTCGCCGCGCGGCCTCGGCCGTACTTCGTTCCGCTCCTTCAGCAGGTTCTTGGTCTCCCGCCTTCTACTGGTCCTCCTCCTCCCTTAGAGTGTCCACAGCCTATCCCGTCACAGTTCCAGTTACAGCCGGCCTCCCCACTGCCCGCTCCCTCTCCCTACACTGGTCCTACTGGAGGTCTTGCTGAGCGTCGTGAGCCTGCGTCCCGCCCTGCGTCGCCTGTCCGTGCTGCTCGCACTAGTGGTCGTGGTTCGCGTCAGCGTCCTCCTCCTGTCCCTGGCACACACCGGATGTCTCTGCGTCCGTCCACTGCTCCTCTGCGTGCCCCTTTGCCTTCTCCTCCTGAGTCCTCTCTTCCTGCTCTTCCTGACCCGGAGTCGGACTCTCTTCGTGCTGCCAGTCCTACTGTCACACGTCTCCTTGCTACTGTTGTCACTGACCCTTCCTTTGAGTCCACTGCTGCGTCTGCCCTAGTTACTGAGCTCGTCGACTTTGCTGCTCGCTGTCGTCTAGACTACGCTGCTAGTCTTGTTGCTGAGTCTGTCTGTCCTCCGTCCGTCAGGGGTGAGTGTGCCCTTGGCACGGACGTCCTTGAGGACAGGCAGGAGGAGTTCCAGTGTTTGGCTGCTGCTTCACCTCATCTCGTGTCCGTACTGCTTACCCCTGAGGGAGACCCGGATGCACTTGACATCCCGACTCCGCGCTCTTACGCGGAGGCGATAGAGGGTCCCTACTCCTCTCAGTGGCAGGCAGCTATGGACGCAGAGATGGCTTCCTGGAAGTCCACAGGCACCTACGTCGACGAGGTTCCCCCGCCTGGGGCGAACATCGTCAGTGGCATGTGGATTTTCAGGGTGAAGCGGCCGCCGGGTTCTCCGCCTGTCTTCAAGGCGCGTTACGTGGCTCGTGGCTTTAGTCAGCGGCAGGGAGTTGACTACTTTCAGACCTTCTCTCCCACCCCGAAGATGACCACTCTTCGGGTACTGCTGCACGTAGCTGCTCACCGCGACTACGAGCTGCACTCTCTTGACTTCAGCACTGCTTTCTTGCAGGGTAGCCTGCACGAGGAGATCTGGCTGCGTCGCCCACCTGGCTTCACTGGGTCTTTTCCTCCTGGCACCCAGTGGAGCCTCCGGCGGCCAGTCTACGGTCTCCGCCAGGCACCGCGTGAGTGGCACGACACACTGAGGACTACACTTGCGGCTCTTGGGTTTGCTCCCTCTACTGCCGACCCGTCGCTGTTTCTGCGCACCAACACTTCTTTGCCGCCGTTCTACATCCTCGTGTACGTCGACGACTTGGTCTTTGCCACAGCTGACACTGCTGGACTCGCCCACGTGAAGTCCGAGCTGCAGAAGAGACACACGTGCACAGACCTGGGTGAACTGCGCAGCTACCTTGGCTTGCAGATCACCCGGGACAGAGCACGCCGCACCATTACCCTGACTCAGTCACACATGGTGCAGCAGGTCCTTCAGCGCTTCGGCTTCACGTACTCCTCGCCTCAGGCCACTCCTCTGCCTACTCGCCACTCGCTCTCAGCTCTGCCTTCGGATGAGTCCGTAGAGTCGAGTGGCCCGTACCCAGAGCTTGTTGGCTGCCTCATGTATCTGATGACCTGCACACGACCTGACCTTGCATACCCTCTTAGCATTCTCGCACGCTGTGTTGCTCCTGGGAGACACAGACCGGAGCACATGGCTGCAGCGAAGAGGGTGTTGCGCTACTTGTGCAGTACGTCGGGCATGGGGCTTGTGCTTGGAGGGCAGAGTCCAGTGGTCCTCACTGGGCACGCAGACGCTTCTTGGGCTGACGACCAGGCTACGCAGCGGTCGTCACAGGGTTACACCTTCAGCCTTGGTTCCGGTTCTGTTTCGTGGCGGGCTACCCGCTCGTCTTCTGTTCTCGGCTCCAGTTGTGAGGCTGAGATCTACGCTGGGGCCATGGCTGCACAGGAGCTTCGCTGGCTCACCTACCTGCTGACTGACCTCGGAGAGCCGCCTCGTTCTCCTCCAGTGCTGTACGTAGACAACAAGGCCATGCTGGCCTTGTGTCGAGAGCAGAGACTGGAGCACAGAACGAAGCACATTGCTCTCCGCTACTTCCTTGCTCGTGAGCTACAGCAGCGTGGTCAGCTGCGACTTGCGTACGTGGCCTCTCAGGCCAACACTGCTGATATCTTCACCAAGGCACTTGCGCCTTGTGATCATCAGCGTTTCTGTACTCAGCTGGGCCTTGTGCCTACCTTGCCTCACTTGCTCACCCCTTGACCTTGTTTGTACTGTTGCATATATATATACACGTGCTCTTGCTTGTCTAGCCTTATATATATATGTAATCCTGCATGTGAACTGGCCTTGTGGCCTTGAACTTGTGCTCGGAATGTGTGGTGACTTTGTGATCCACCCTGAGCTTGCTTTGCTTTGCTTGACTGGTCTTGTGACCCCTTGTTCTCCCCCACTTTGCCTATGGGGGTGTGTCAGATTTATATGACAGAGCTACTGTAGGCTATAGTGGGGTAGCACATATGGGGTACAGTTTTCTAGGGTTTGTATTTGTACCCAACTTTCCCTTAGTCATTCTCATTCCTGTTTTCTTAATTCACAATTGATCCCTATAAGCGTAGGGAAAAGCATCAAGCGACCCAAATTTTGTTTCATATTCGGGTGGCCCATGTTCAAATACACCTTCCAGAGCAACTTCAGCTTGGTTCGCGCGCACACAAAAGTTCGGCGCCCGCGCGATGACGGGCGTGCCTGCCCACAAATGCTAAGGAAGCGCATTGATCCCTATAAGCGTAGGAAAAAAACATCCAACGACCCGAATTTTGTTGCATATTCGGGTGGCCCATGTTCAAATACACCTTCAAGAGCAACTTCTTCCTGGTTCGTGCGCACAGAAAAGTTCGGCGCCCGCGATGACGGCCGTGCCTGCCTACAAAGGCTAAGGAAGCGCATGAATCCCTATAAGCGTAAGGAAAAGCATCGAACGACCCAAATATTGTTGCATATTCGGGTAGCCCATGTTCAAATACACCTTCCACAGCAACTTCAGCTTAATTCGCGCGCACAGAAATGTTCGGCGCCTACGATGACGGCCGTGCCTGCCCACAGATGCTAAGGAAGCGCATTGATCCCTATAAGTGTAGAAAAAAACATCAAACGACCCGAATTTTGTTGCATATTCGGGTGGCCCATGTTCAAATTTACCTTCCAGAGCAAATTCAGCTTGGTTCGCGCGCACAGAAAAGTTCGGCGCCCGTGATAACGGCCGTGCCTGCCCACAAATGCTAAAGAAGCGCATTGATCCCTATAAACGTAAGTAAAAGCATCCAACGACCCGAATATTGTTGCATATTCATGTGGCACATGTTCAAATACACCTTCCAGAGCAACTTCAGCTTGGTTCGCACGTACAGAAAAGTTCGGCGCCCGCGATGACGGCCGTGCCTGCCGGCAAATGCTTAGGAAGCGCATGGATCCCTATAAGCGTGAAGAAAAGCATCCAACGACCCCAATATTGTTGCATATTCGGGTGGCCCATGTTCAAATACACCTTCCAGAGCAACTTCAGCTTGGTTCGCGCGCACAAAAAAAGTTCGGCGCCCGTGATGACGGCCGTGCCTGCCCACAAATGCTAAGGAAGCGCATGGATCCCTATAGGTGTAGGGAAAAGCATCAAACGGCTCGATTGTTGTTGCATATTCGGGTGGCCCATGTTCAAATACACCTTCCAAAGCAACTTCACCTTGGTTCGCGCGCACAGAAAAGTTCGGCGCCCGCGAAGACGGCCGTGCCTGCCGACAAATGCTAAGGAAGCGCATGGATCCCTATAGGCGTAGGAAAAAGCATCGAACGACCCGATTATGTTGCATATTCAGGTGGCCCATGTTCAAATACACCTACCAGAGCAACTTCAGCTTGGTTCGCGCGCACAGAAAAGTTCGGCGCCCGCGATGACGGCAGTGCCTGCCGACAAATGCTAAGGAAGCGCATGGATCCATATAAGCGTAAAGACAAGCACCCAACGACCCGAATATTGTTGCATATTCGGTTGGCCCATGTTCAAATACACCTTCCAGAGTAACTTCAGCTTGGTTCGCGCGCACTGAAAAGTTCGGCGCCCGCGATGACGGCCGTGCCTGCCAACAGATGCTAAGGAAGCGCATGGATCCCTATAGGCGTAAGGAAAAGCATCGAACGACCCGAATATTGTTGCATATTCGGGTGGCCCATGTTCAAATACACCTTCCAAAGCAACTTCAGCTTGGTTCGCGCACACAGAAAAGTTCGGCGCCCGCGATGATGGCCGTGCCTGCCCACAAATGCTAAAGAAAGGAAGCGCATGGGTGATGAGAGTAGGGAGAAGGGTGATGAGAGTAGGGAGAAGGGTGATGAGAGTAGAGAGAAGGTTGATGAGAGTAGGGAGAAGGGTGATGAGAGTAGGGAGAAGGGTGATGAGAGTAAAGAGAAGGGTGATGAGAGTAGGGAGAAGGTTGATGAGAGTAGGGAGAAAGGTGATGAGAGTAGAGAGAAGAATGATGAGAGTAGGGAGAAGGGTGATGAGAGTAGGGAGAAGGTGATGAGAGTAGGGAGAAAGGTGATGAGAGTAGGGAGAAAGGTGATGGGAATAGGGAGAAGGGTGATGAGAGTAGGGAGAAGGAAGATAAGAGTAGGGAGAAGGGAGATGAGAGATGATGCTTGCGACCCTCCCACGCCCTTGCTGGCTTGACAATAGGCCCAGACAAGTGCAGCCAGGTAACCCGGTAGAAGAAATACGCTCAGAACGAACACTTCAGCCTCAAAACGCGGAAGGATCCGCACATGTGCAGGAAGTGCAGCGGGCGCTCTTCATTCGGGAGGCGCTGATGACCAAAGATGCTTGCAACCCTCCCACGCCCTTGCTGGCTTGGCAATAGGCCCAGGCAAGCGCAGCCATTTGACCCAGTAGAAGAAAAACGCTCAGAACAAGCGCTTCTAGCCTCAAAACGCGGAAGGATCCGCACATGTGCAGGAAGTACAGCGGGCGCTCTTCATTCTCGAGCGCTGATGACCAATGATGCTCGCCACCCTCCCACGCCCTTGCTGGCTTGGAAATAGGCCCAGACAAGCGTAGCCATGTGACCAGGTAGAAGAAAAACGCTCAGAACGAGTGCTTCCAGCCCCGAAACGCGGAAAGATCCGCACATGTGCAGGAAGTGCAGCGGGCGCTTTTCATTCGCGAGCGCCGATGACCGATGATGCTTGCATCAGGCGGGATGATGGAAGGAGGGAGGATGGGGCGGGGTGATGGAAAGCGGGAGAATGGGGCGGGGTGATGGAAAGCGGGAGAGTGGGGCGGGGTGATGGAAAGAGGGAGAATGGGGCAGGGTGATAGAAAGAGGGAGAATGGGGTGGGGTGATGGAAAGCGGGAGAATGGGGCAGGGTGGTGGAAAGAGGGAGAATGGGGCGGGGTGATGGAAAGAGGGAGAATGGGGCGGGGTGATGGAAAGCGGGAGAATGGGGCGGGGTGATGGAAAGTGGGAGAATGGGGCGGGGTGCTGGAAAGCGGGAGAATGGGGCGGGGTGATGGAAAGCGGGAGAATGGGGTGGGGTGATGGAAAGAGGGAGAACGGGGCGGGGTGATGGAAAGCGGGAGAATGGGGCGGGGTGATGGAAAGAGGGAGAATGGGGCGGGGTGATGGAAAGATGGAGAATGGGGCGGGGTGATGGAAAGCGGGAGAATGGGGAGGGGTGATGGAAAGAGGGAGAATGGAGCGGGGTGATGGAATGAGGGAGAATGGAGCGGGGTGATGGAAGGAGGGAGAATGGGGCGGGGTGATGGAAAGAGGGAGAATGGGGCGGGGTGATGGAAAGCGGGAGAATGGGGCGGGGTGATGGAAAGCGGGAGAATGGGGCGGGTTGCTGGAAACCGGGAGAATGGGGCGGGGTGATGGAAAGAGGGAAAATAGGGCAGGATGATGGAAAGCGGGAGAATGGGGCGGGGTGATGGAAAGCGGGAGAATGGGGCGGGGTGATGGAAAGCGGGAGAATGGGGCGGGGTGATGGAAAGAGGGAGAATGGGGCGGGGTGATGGAAAGCGGGAGAATGGGGCGGGGTGATGGAAAGAGGGAGAATGGGGCGGGGTGATGGAAAGATGGAGAATGGGGCGGGGTGATGGAAAGCGGGAGAATGGGGAGGGGTGATGGAAAGAGGGAGAATGGAGCGGGGTGATGGAATGAGGGAGAATGGAGCGGGGTGATGGAAGGAGGGAGAATGGGGCGGGGTGATGGAAAGAGGGAGAATGGGGCGGGGTGATGGAAAGCGGGAGAATGGGGCGGGGTGATGGAAGGAGGGAGGATGGGGCGGGGTGATGGAAAGCGGGAGAATGGGGCGGGGTGATGGAAAGCGGGAGAATGAGGCGGGGTGATGGAAAGCGGGAGAATGGGGCGGGGTGATGGAAAGCGGGAGAATGGGGCGGGGTGATGGAAAACGGGAGAATGGGGCGGGGTGATGGAAAGCAGGAGGATGGGGCGGGGTGATGAAAGGAGGGTGAATGGAGCGGGGTGATGGAAAGCGGGAGAATGGGGCGGGGTGATGGAAAGCCGGAGGATGGGGCGGGGTGATGGAAGGAGGGAGAATGGAGCGGGGTGATGGAAAGCAGGAGAATGGGGCGGGGTGATGGAAAGCGGGAGAATGGGGCGGGGTGATGGAAAGCGGGAGAATGGGGCGGGGTGATGGAAAGCGGGAGAATGGGGCGGGGTGATGGAAAGCGGGAGAATGGGGCGGGGTGATGGAAAGCGGGAGAATGGGGTGGGGTGATGGAAAGTGGGAGAACGGGGCCGGGTGATGGAAAGCGGGAGAATGGGGCGGGGTGATGGAAAGCGGGAGAATGGGGCGGGGTGATGGAAAGCGGGAGAATGGGGCGGGGTGATGGAAAGAGGGAGAATGGGGCGGGGTGATGGAAAGCGGGAGAATGGGGCGGGGTGATGGAAGGAGGGAGTATGGGGCGGGGTGATGGAAAGCGGGAGAATGGGGCGGGGTGATGGAAAGCGGGAGAATGGGGCGGGGTGATGGAAAGCGGGAGAATGGGGCGGGGTGATGGAAAGCGGGAGAATGGGGCGGGGTGATGGAAAGCGGGAGAATGGGGCGGGGTGATGGAAGGAGGGAGAATGGGGCGGGGTGATGGAAGGAGGGAGAATGGGGCTGGGTGATGGAAAGCGGTAGAATGGGACGGGGTGATGGAAAGCGGGAGAATGGGGCGAGGTGATGGAAAGCGGGAGAATGGTGCGGGTTGATGGAAAGCGGGAGAATGGGGTGGGGTGATGGAAAGCGGGAGAATGGGGCGGGGTGATGGAAGGAGGGAGAATGGGGTTGGGTGATGGAAAGCGGTAGAATGGGGCGGGGTGATGGAAAGCGGGAGAATGGGGCGGGGTGATGAAAAGCGGGAGAATGGGGCGGGGTGATGGAAAGCGGGAGAATGGGGCGGGGTGATGGAAGGAGGGAGAATGGGGCGGGGTGATGGAAGGAGGGAGAATGGGGCTGGGTGATGGAAAGCGGTAGAATGGGACGGGGTGATGGAAAGCGGGAGAATGGGGCGAGGTGATGGAAAGCGGGAGAATGGTGCGGGTTGATGGAAAGCAGGAGAATGGGGTGGGGTGATGGAAAGCGGGAGAATGGGGCGGGGTGATGGAAGGAGGGAGAATGGGGCGGGGTGATGGAAGGAGGGAGAATGGGGTTGGGTGATGGAAAGCGGTAGAATGGGGCGGGGTGATGGAAAGCGGGAGAATGGGGCGGGGTGATGAAAAGCGGGAGAATGGGGCGGGGTGATGGAAAGCGGGAGAATGGGGCGGGGTGATGGAAAGCGGGAGAATGGGGCGGGGTGATGGAAAGCGGGAGAATGGGGCGGGGTGATGGAAAGCGGGAGAATGGGGCGGGGTGATGGAAAGCGGGAGAATGGGGCGGGTTGCTGGAAAGCGGGAGAATGGGGCGGGGTGATGGAAAGTGGGAGAATGGGGCGGGGTGATAGAAAGCGGGAGAATGGGGCGGGGTGATGGAAAGCGGGAGAATCGGGCGGGGTGATGGAAAGCGGGAGAATGGGGCGGGGTGATGGAAAGCGGGAAAATGGGGCGGGGTGATGGAAAGCGGGAGAATGGGGTGGGGTGATGGAAAGCGGGAGAATGGGGCGGGGTGATGGAAGCGGGAGAATGGGGCGGAGTGATGGAAGGAGGGGGGATGGGGCGGAGTGATGGGAAGCGGGAGAATGGGGCAGAGTGTTGGAACACGGGAGAATGGGGCGGGATGATGGAAGGCGAGAGAATGGGGCGGGGTGATGGAAAGCGGAAGAATGGGGCGGGGTGATGGAAAGCGGGAGAATGAGGCGGGGTGATGGAAAGCGGGAGAATGGGGCGGGGTGATGGAAAGCGGGAGAATGAGGCGGGGTGATGGAAAGCGGGAGAATGGGGCGGGGTGATGGAAAGCGGGAGAATGGGGCGGGGTGATGGAAAGCGGGAGAATGGGGCGGGGTGATGGAAAGCGGGAGAATGGGGCGGGGTGATGGAAAGTGGGAGAATGGGGCGGGTTGCTGGAAAGCGGGAGAATGGGGCGGGGTGATGGAAAGCGGGAGAATGGGGCGGGGTGATGGAAAGCGGGAGAATGGGGCGGGGTGATGGAAAGCGGGAGAATGGGGCGGGGAGATGGAAAGCGGGAGAATGGGACGGGGTGATGGAAAGCGGGAGAATGGGGCGGGGTGATGGAAAGCGGGAGAATGGGGCGGGGTGATGGAAAGCGGGAGAATGGGGCGGGGTGATGGAAAGCGGGAGAATGGGGCGGGGTGATGGAAAGCGGGAGAATGGGGCGGGGTGATGGAAAGTGGGAGAATGGGGCGGGTTGCTGGAAAGCGGGAGAATGGGGCGGGGTGATGGAAAGCGGGAGAATGGGGCGGGGTGATGGAAAGCGGGAAAATGGGGCGGGGTGATGGAAAGCGGGAGAATGGGGCGGGGTGATGGAAAGCGGGAGAATGGGGATGGAAAGCGGGAGAATGAGGCGGGGTGATGGAAAGCGGGAGAATGGGGCGGGGTGATGGAAAGCGGGAGAATGAGGCGGGGTGATGGAAAGCGGGAGAATGGGGCGGGATGATGGAAAGCGGGAGAATGGGGCGGGGTGATGGAAAGCGGGAGAATGGGGCGGGGTGATGGAAAGCGGGAGAATGGGGCGGGGTGATGGAAAGCGGGAGAATGGGGCAAGGAGAAGGAAAGCGGGAGAATGGGGCGGGGTGATGGAAAGTGGGAGAATGGGGCGGGGTGATGGAAAACGGGAGAATGGGGCGGGGTGATGGAAAGCGGGAGAATGGGGCGGGGTGATGGAAAGCGGGAGAATGGGGCAGGGTGATGGAAAGCGGGAGAATGGGGCGGGGTGATGGAAAGCGGGAGAATGGGGCGGGTTGCTGGAAAGCGGGAGAATGGGGCGGGGTGATGGAAAGCGGGAGAATGGGGCGGGGTGATAGAAAGCGGGAGAATGGGGCGGGGTGATGGAAAGTGGGAGAATGGGGCGGGTTGCTGGAAAGCGGGAGAATGGGGCGGGGTGATGGAAAGTGGGAGAATGGGGCGGGTTGATAGAAAGCGGGAGAATGGGGCGGGGTGATGGAAAGCGGGAGAATGGGGCGGGGTGATGGAAAGCGGGAGAATGGGGCGGGGGTGATGGAAAGTGGGAGAATGGGGCGGGTTGCTGGAAAGCGGGAGAATGGGGCGGGGTGATGGAAAGTGGGAGAATGGGGCGGGGTGATAGAAAGCGGGAGAATGGGGCGGGGTGATGGAAAGCGGGAGAATGGGGCGGGGTGATGGAAAGCGGGAGAATGGGGCGGGGTGATGGAAAGCGGGAAAATGGGGCGGGGTGATGGAAAGCGGGAGAATGGGGCGGGGTGATGGAAAGCGGGAGAATGGGGCGGGGTGATGGAAGCGGGAGAATGGGGCGGAGTGATGGAAGGAGGGGGGATGGGGCGGAGTGATGGGAAGCGGGAGAATGGGGCAGAGTGTTGGAACACGGGAGAATGGGGCGGGATGATGGAAGGCGAGAGAATGGGGCGGGGTGATGGAAAGCGGAAGAATGGGGCGGGGTGATGGAAAGCGGGAGAATGAGGCGGGGTGATGGAAAGCGGGAGAATGGGGCGGGGTGATGGAAAGCGGGAGAATGAGGCGGGGTGATGGAAAGCGGGAGAATGGGGCGGGGTGATGGAAAGCGGGAGAATGGGGCGGGGTGATGGAAAGCGGGAGAATGGGGCGGGGTGATGGAAAGCGGGAGAATGGGGCGGGGTGATGGAAAGCGGGAGAATGGGGCGGGGTGATGGAAAGCGGGAGAATGGGGCGGGGTGATGGAAAGCGGGAGAATGGGCCGGGGTGATGGAAAGCGGGAGAATGGGGCGGGGTGATGGAAAGCGGGAGAATGGGGCGGGGTGATGGAAAGCGGGAGAATGGGGCGGGGAGATGGAAAGCGGGAGAATGGGGCGGGGTGATGGAAAGCGGGAGAATGGGGCGGGGTGATGGAAAGCGGGAGAATGGGGCGGGGTGATGGAAAGCAGGAGAATGGGGCGGGGTGATGGAAAGCGGGAGAATGGGGCGGGGTGATGGAAAGCGGGAGAATGGGGCGGGTTGCTGGAAAGCGGGAGGATGGGGCGGGGTGATGGAAAGCGGGAGAATGGGGCGGGGTGATAGAAAGCGGGAGAATGGGGCGGGGTGCTGGAAAGCGGGAGAATGGGGCGGGGTGATGGAAAGCGGGAGAATGGGGCGGGGTGATGGAAAGTGGGAGAATGGGGCGGGTTGCTGGAAAGCGGGAGAATGGGGCGGGGTGATGGAAAGTGGGAGAATGGGGCGGGGTGATAGAAAGCGGGAGAATGGGGCGGGGTGATGGAAAGCGGGAGAATGGGGCGGGGTGATGGAAAGCGGGAGAATGGGGCGGGGTGATGGAAAGCGGGAAAATGGGGCGGGGTGATGGAAAGCGGGAGAATGGGGCGGGGTGATGGAAAGCGGGAGAATGGGGCGGGGTGATGGAAGCGGGAGAATGGGGCGGAGTGATGGAAGGAGGGGGGATGGGGCGGAGTGATGGGAAGCGGGAGAATGGGGCGGAGTGATGGAAGGAGGGGGGATGGGGCGGGGTGATGGAAAGCGGGAGAATGGGGCGGGGTGATGGAAAGCGGGAGAATGAGGCGGGGTGATGGAAAGCGGGAGAATGGGGCGGGGTGATGGAAAGCGGGAGAATGGGGCGGGGTGATGGAAAGCGGGAGAATGGGGCGGGGTGATGGAAAGCGGGAGAATGGGGCGGGGTGATGGAAAGCGGGAGAATGGGGCGGGGAGATGGAAAGCGGGAGAATGGGGCGGGGTGATGGAAAGCGGGAGAATGGGGCGGGGTGATGGAAAGCGGGAGAATGGGCCGGGGTGATGGAAAGCGGGAGAATGGGGCGGGGTGATGGAAAGCGGGAGAATGGGGCGGGGAGATGGAAAGCGGGAGAATGGGGCGGGGTGACGGAAAGCGGGAGAATGGGGCGGGGTGATGGAAAGCGGGAGAATGGGGCGGGGTGATAGAAAGCGGGAGAATGGGGCGGGGAGATGGAAAGCGGGAGAATGGGGCGGGGTGATGGAAAGCGGGAGAATGGGGCGGGGTGATGGAATGCGGGAGAATGGGGCGGGTTGCTGGAAAGCGGGAGAATGGGGCGGGGTGATGGAAAGCGGGAGAATGGGGCGGGGTGATGGAAAGCGGGAGAATGGGGCGGGGTGATGGAATGTGGGAGAATGGGGCGAGTTGCTGGAAAGCGGGAGAATGGGGCGGGGTGATGGAAAGTGGGAGAATGGGGCGGGGTGATAGAAAGCGGGAGAATGGGGCGGGGTGATGGAAAGCGGGAGAATGGGGCGGGGTGATGGAAAGCGGGAGAATGGGGCGGGGTGATGGAAAGCGGGAAAATGGGGCGGGGTGATGGAAAGCGGGAGAATGGGGCGGGGTGATGGAAAGCGGGAGAATGGGGCGGGGTGATGGAAGCGGGAGAATGGGGCGGAGTGATGGAAGGAGGGGGGATGGGGCGGAGTGATGGGAAGCGGGAGAATGGGGCAGAGTGTTGGAACACGGGAGAATGGGGCGGGATGATGGAAGGCGAGAGAATGGGGCGGGGTGATGGAAAGCGGAAGAATGGGGCGGGGTGATGGAAAGCGGGAGAATGAGGCGGGGTGATGGAAAGCGGGAGAATGGGGCGGGGTGATGGAAAGCGGGAGAATGAGGCGGGGTGATGGAAAGCGGGAGAATGGGGCGGGGTGATGGAAAGCGGGAGAATGGGTCGGGGTGATGGAAAGCGGGAGAATGGGGCGGGGTGATGGAAAGCGGGAGAATGGGTCGGAGTGATGGAAGGAGGGGGGATGGGGCGGAGTGATGGGAAGCGGGAGAATGGGGCGGAGTGATGGAAGGAGGGGGGATGGGGCGGGGTGATGGAAAGCGGGAGAATGGGGCGGGGTGATGGAAAGCGGGAGAATGAGGCGGGGTGATGGAAAGCGGGAGAATGGGGCGGGGTGATGGAAAGCGGGAGAATGGGGCGGGGTGATGGAAAGCGGGAGAATGGGGCGGGGTGATGGAAAGCGGGAGAATGGGGCGGGGTGATGGAAACCGGGAGAATGGGGCGGGGAGATGGAAAGCGGGAGAATGGGGCGGGGTGATGGAAAGCGGGAGAATGGGGCGGGGTGATGGAAAGCGGGAGAATGGGCCGGGGTGATGGAAAGCGGGAGAATGGGGCGGGGTGATGGAAAGCGGCAGAATGGGGCGGGGAGATGGAAAGCGGGAGAATGGGGCGGGGTGACGGAAAGCGGGAGAATGGGGCGGGGTGAGGGAAAGCGGGAGAATGGGGCGGGGTGATAGAAAGCGGGAGAATGGGGCGGGGAGATGGAAAGCGGGAGAATGGGGCGGGGTGATGGAAAGCGGGAGAATGGGGCGGGGTGATGGAATGCGGGAGAATGGGGCGGGTTGCTGGAAAGCGGGAGAATGGGGCGGGGTGATGGAAAGCGGGAGAATGGGGCGGGGTGATGGAAAGCGGGAGAATGGGGCGGGGTGATGGAATGTGGGAGAATGGGGCGAGTTGCTGGAAAGCGGGAGAATGGGGCGGGGTGATGGAAAGTGGGAGAATGGGGCGGGGTGATAGAAAGCGGGAGAATGGGGCGGGGTGATGGAAAGCGGGAGAATGGGGCGGGGTGATGGAAAGCGGGAGAATGGGGCGGGGTGATGGAAAGCGGGAAAATGGGGCGGGGTGATGGAAAGCGGGAGAATGGGGCGGGGTGATGGAAAGCGGGAGAATGGGGCGGGGTGATGGAAGCGGGAGAATGGGGCGGAGTGATGGAAGGAGGGGGGATGGGGCGGAGTGATGGGAAGCGGGAGAATGGGGCAGAGCGTTGGAACACGGGAGAATGGGGCGGGATGATGGAAGGCGAGAGAATGGGGCGGGGTGATGGAAAGCGGAAGAATGGGGCGGGGTGATGGAAAGCGGGAGAATGAGGCGGGGTGATGGAAAGCGGGAGAATGGGGCGGGGTGATGGAAAGCGGGAGAATGAGGCGGGGTGATGGAAAGCGGGAGAATGGGGCGGGGTGATGGAAAGCGGGAGAATGGGGCGGGGTGATGGAAAGCGGGAGAATGGGGCGGGGTGATGGAAAGCGGGAGAATGGGGCGGGGTGATGGAAAGCGGGAGAATGGGGCGGGGAGATGGAAAGCGGGAGAATGGGGCGGGGTGATGGAAAGCGGGAGAATGGGGCGGGGTGATGGAAAGCGGGAGAATGGGCCGGGGTGATGGAAAGCGGGAGAATGGGGCGGGGTGATGGAAAGCGGGAGAATGGGGCGGGGTGATGGAAAGCGGGAGAATGGGGCGGGGTGATGGAAAGCGGTAGAATGGGGCGGGGTGATGGAAAGCGGGAGAATGGGGCGGGGTGATGGAAAGCGGGAGAATGGGGCGGGGTGATGGAAAGCGGGAGAATGGGGCGGGGTGATGGAATGTGGGAGAATGGGGCGGGTTGCTGGAAAGCGGGAGAATGGGGCGGGGTGATGGAAAGTGGGAGAATGGGGCGGGTTGCTGGAAAGCGGGAGAATGGGGCGGGGTGATGGAAAGCGGGAGAATGGGGCGGGGTGATGGAAAGCGGGAGAATGGGGCGGGGTGATGGAAAGCGGGAGAATGGGGCGGGGTGATGGAAAGCGGGAGAATGGGGCGGGGTGATGGAAAGCGGGAGAATGGGGCGGGGTGATGGAAAGCGGGAGAATGGGTCGGGGTGATGGAAGGAGGGAGAATGGGGCTGGATGATGGAAAGCGGGAGAATGGGGCGGGGTGATGAAAAGTGGGAGAATGGGGCGGGGTGATGGAAAGCGGGAGAATGGGGCGGGGTGATGGAAAGCGGGAGAATGGGGCGGGGTGATGGAAAGCGGGAGAATGGGGCGGGGTGATGGAAAGCGGGAGAATGGGGCGGGGTGATGGAAAGCGGGAGAATGGGGCGGGGTGATGGAAAGCGGGAGAATGGGTCGGGGTGATGGAAGGAGGGAGAATGGGGCTGGATGATGGAAAGCGGGAGAATGGGGCGGGGTGATGAAAAGTGGGAGAATGGGGCGGGGTGATGGAAAGCGGGAGAATGGGGCGGGGTGATGGAAAGCGGGAGAATGGGGCGGGGTGATGGAAAGCGGGAGAATGGGGCGGGGTGATGGAAAGCGGGAGAATGGGGCGGGGTGATGGAAAGCGGGAGAATGGGGCGGGGTGATGGAAAGCGGGAGAATGGGTCGGGGTGATGGAAGGAGGGAGAATGGGGCGGGGTGATGGAAGGAGGGAGAATGGGGCTGGATGATGGAAAGCGGGAGAATGGGGCGGGGTGATGAAAAGTGGGAGAATGGGGCGGGGTGATGGAAAGCGGGAGAATGGGGCGGGGTGATGGAAAGCGGGAGAATGGGGCGGGGTGATGGAAAGCGGGAGAATGGGGCGGGGTGATGGAAAGCGGGAGAATGGGGCGGGGTGATGGAAAGCGGGAGAATGGGGCGGGGTGATGGAAAGCGGGAGAATGGGGCGGGGTGATGGAAAGCGGGAGAATGGGGCGGGGAGATGGAAAGCGGGAGAATGGGGCGGGGTGATGGAAAGCGGGAGAATGGGGCGGGGTGATGGAAAGCGGGAGAATGGGGCGGGGTGATGGAAAGCGGGAGAATGGGGCGGGGTGATGGAAAGCGGGAGAATGGGGCGGGGTGATGGAAAGCGGGAGAATGGGGCGGGGTGATGGAAAGCGGGAGAAAGGGGCGGGGTGATGGAATGTGGGAGAATGGGGCGGGTTGCTGGAAAGCGGGAGAATGGGGCGGGGTGATGGAAAGTGGGAGAATGGGGCGGGTTGCTGTAAAGCGGGAGAATGGGGCGGGGTGATGGAAAGCGGGAGAATGGGGCGGGGTGATGGAAAGCGGGAGAATGGGGCGGGGTGATGGAAAGCGGGAGAATGGGGCGGGGTGATGGAAAGCGGGAGAATGGGGCGGGGTGATGGAAAGCGGGAGAATGGGGCGGGGTGATGGAAAGCGGGAGAATGGGTCGGGGTGATGGAAGGAGGGAGAATGGGGCGGGGTGATGGAAGGAGGGAGAATGGGGCTGGATGATGGAAAGCAGGAGAATGGGGCGGGGTGATGAAAAGTGGGAGAATGGGGCGGGGTGATGGAAAGCGGGAGAATGGGGCGGGGTGATGGAAAGCGGGAGAATGGGGCGGGGTGATGGAAAGCGGGAGAATGGGGCGGGGTGATGGAAAGCGGGAGAATGGGGCGGGGTGATGGAAAGCGGGAGAATGGGGCGGGGTGATGGAAAGCGGGAGAATGGGGCGGGGTGATGGAAAGCGGGAGAATGGGGCGGGGTGATGGAAGCGGGAGAATGGGGCGGAGTGATGGAAGGCGGGAGAATGGGGCGTGGTCATGGAAGGAGGGAGAATGGGGCGGGGTGATGGAAAGCGGGAGAATGGGGCGGGGTGATGGAAAGCGGGAGAATGGGGCGGGGTGATGGAAAGCGGGAGAATGGGGCGGGGTGATGGAAAGCGGGAGAATGGGGCGGGTGATGGAAAGCGGGAGAATGGGGCGGGGTGATGGAAAGCGGGAGAATGGGGCGGGGTGATGGAAAGCGGGAGAATGGGGCGTGGTCATGGAAGGAGGGAGAATGGGGCGGGGTGATGGAAAGCGGGAGAATGGGGCGGGGTGATGGAAAGCGGGAGAATGGGGCGGGGTGATGGAAAGCGGGAGAATGGGGCGGGGTGATGGAAAGCGGGAGAATGGGGCGGGGTGATGGAAAGCGGGAGAATGGGGCGGGGTGATGGAAAGCGGGAGAATGGGGCGGGGTGATGGAAAGCGGGAGAATGGGGCGGGGTGATGGAAATCGGGAGAATGGGGCGGGGGTGATGGAAAGCGGGAGAATGGGGCAGGGTGATGGAAAGCAGGAGAATGGGGCGGGGTGATGGAAAGCGGGAGAATGGGGCGGGGTGATGGAAACCAGGAGAATGGGGCGGGGTGATGGAAAGCGGGAGATGGGGCAGGGTGATGGAAAGCGGGAGAATGGGGCAGAGGTGATGAAAGCGGGAAGAAATGGAGCGGGGTGATGGAAAGCGGGAGAATTGGGCGGGGTGATGGAAAGCGGGAGAATTGGGCGGGGTGATGGAAAGTTTGAGAATGGGGCGGGGTGATGGAAAGCGGGAGAATGGGGCAGGGTGATGGAAGGAGGGAGAATGGGGGCGGGGTGATGGAAGGAGGGAGAATGGGGCGGGTGATGGAAAGCGGGAGAATGGGGCGGGGTGATGGAAAGCGGGAGAATGGGGGCGGGTGATGGAAAGGGGGAGAATGGGGCGGGGTGATGGAAAGCGGGAGAATGGGGCGGGGTGATGGAAAGCGGGAGAATCGGGCGTGGTCATGGAAGGAGGGAGAATGGGGCGGGGTGATGGAAAGCGGGAGAATGGGGCGGGGTGATGGAAAGCGGGAGAATGGGGCGGGGTGATGGAAGGCGGGAGAATGGGGCGGGGTGACGGAAAGCGGGAGAATAGGGCGGTGTGATAGAAGGAGGGAGAATGGGGCGGGTTGATGGAAGGAGGGAGAAAGGGGCGGGGTGATGGAAAGCGGGAGAATGGGGCGGGGTGATGGAAAGCGGGAGAATGGGCGGGGTGATGGAAAGCGGGAGAATGGGGCGGGGGTGATGGAAAGCGGGAGAATGGGGGCGGGGTGATGGAAAGCGGGAGAATGGGGCGGGGTGATGGAAAGCGGGGGAGAATGGGGGCGGGTGATGGAAAGCGGGAGAATGGGGCGGGGTGATGGAAAGCGGGAGAATGGGGGCAGGGGTGATGGAAAGGCAGGAGAATGGGGCGGGGTGATGGAAAGCGGGAGAATGGGGCGGGGTGATGGAAAGCAGGAGAATGGGGCGGGGTGATGGAAAGCGGGAGAATGGGGCAGGGTGATGGAAAGCGGGGAGAATGGGGCGAGGTGATGGAAAGCGGGAGAATGGAGCGGGGTGATGGAAAGCGGGAGAATTGGGGCGGGGTGATATAAAGCGGGAGAATTCGGCGGGGTGATGGAAAGCGGGAGAATGGGGCGGGGTGATGGAAAGCGGGAGAATGGGGCGGGTGATGGAAGGAGGGAGAATGGGGCGGGGTGATGGAAGGAGGGAGAATGGGGCGGGAGAATGGGGCGGGGTGATGGAAAGCGGGAGAATGGGGCGGGGTGATGGAAAGAGGGAGAATGGGGCGGGGTGATGGAAGGAGGGAGAATGGGGCGGGGTGATGAAAGCGGGAGAATGGGGCGGGGTGATGGAAAGCGGGAGAATGGGGCGGGTGATGGAAAGCGGGAGAATGGGGCGGGGTGATGGAAAGCGGGAGAATGGGGCGGGGTGATGGAAAGCGGGAGAATGGGGCGGGGTGATGGAAAGAGGGAGAATGGGGCGGGGTGATGGAAGGAGGGAGAATGGGGCGGGGTGATGGAAAGCGGAGAATGGGCGGGGTGATGGAAAGCGGGAGAATGGGGCGGGTGATGGAAAGCGGGAGAATGGGGCGGGTGATGGAAAGCGGGAGAATGGGGCGGGGTGATGGAAAGCGGGAGAATGGGGCGGGGTGATGGAAAGCGGGAGAATGGGGCGGGGTGATGGAAAGCGGGAGAATGGGGCGGGGTGATGGAAAGCGGGAGAATGGGGCGGGGTGATGGAAAGCGGGAGAATGGGGCGGGGTGATGGAAAGCGGGAGAATGGGGCGGGGTGATGGAAGCGGGAGAATGGGGCGGGGTGATGGAAGAGGGAGAATGGGGCGGGTGATGGAAGGAGGAGAATGGGGCGGGGTGATGGAAAGCGGGAGAATGGGGCGGTGATGGAAAGCGGGAGAATGGGGCGGGGTGATGGAAAGCGGGAGAATGGGCGGGTGGGGGCGGGGTTTGATGGAAAGCGGGAGAATGGGGCGGGGTGATGGAAAGCGGGAGAATGGGGCGGGGTGATGGAAAGCGGGAGAATGGGCGGGTGATGGAAAGCGGAGAATGGGGCGGGGTGATGGAAAGCGGGAGAATGGGGCGGGGTGATGGAAAGCGGGAGAATGGGCGGGTGATGGAAAGCGGGAGAATGGGCGGGGTGATGGAAAGCGGAGAATGGGGCGGGGTGATGGAAAGCGGGAGAATGGGGCGGGGTGATGGAAAGCGGGAGAATGGGGCGGGGTGATGGAAAGCGGGAGAAATGGGGCGGGGTGATGGAAGGCGGAGAATGGGGCGGGGTGATGGAAAGCGGGAGAATGGGGCGGGGTGATGGAAGCGGGAGAATGGGGCGGGGTGATGGAAAGCGGGAGAATGGGGCGGGGTGATGGAAAGCGGAGAATGGGGCGGGTGATGGAAAGCGGGAGAATGGGGCGGGGTGATGGAAGCGGGAGAATGGGGCGGGGTGATGGAAAGCGGGAGAATGGGGCGGGGTGATGGAAAGCGGGAGAATGGGGCGGGGTGATGGGAAGGAGGGAGAATGGGGCGGGGTGATGGAAGCGGGAGAATGGGGCGGGGTGATGGAAAGCGGGAGAATGGGGCGGGGTGATGGAAAGCGGGAGAATGGGGCGGGGTGATGGAAAGCGGGAGAATGGGGCGGGGTGATGGAAAGCGGGAGAATGGGGCGGGGTGATGGAAAGCGGGAGAATGGGGCGGGGTGATGGAAAGCGGGTGATGGAAAGCGGAGAATGGGGCGGGGTGATGGAAAGCGGGGAGAATGGGGTGGGTGATGGAAAGCGGGAGAATGGGGCGGGGTGATGGAAAGCGGGGAGAATGGGCGGCGGGAGAAGGGGCGGGGTGATGGAAGGAGGGAGAATGGGCGGGGGTGGATGGAAGGAGGGAGAATGGGGCGGGGTGATGGAAGATGGGAGAATGGGGCGGGGTGATGGAAAGGCGGGGAGAATGGGCGGGGTGATGGAAAGAGGAGAATGGGCGGGGTGATGGAAAGCGGGAGAATGGGGCGGGGTGATGGAAAGCAGGGAGAATGGGGCGGGGTGTGATGGAAAGCGGGAGAATGGGGCGGGGTGATGGAAAGCATGAGAATGGGCGGGGTGATTGAAAGCAGGGAGAATTGGGAGCGGGGTGATAGGAAAGCGGGGGAGAATGGGGCGGGGGTGATGGAAGCGGGAGAATGGGGCGGGGTGATGGAAAGTGGGAGAATGGGCGGGGGTGATGGAAAGCGGGAGAATGGGGCGGGGTGATGGAAAGGGGGAGAATGGGGCGGGGTGATGGAAAGGCAGGGAGAATGGGGCGGGGTGATGGAAAGGCGGGAGAATGGGGCAGGGGTGATGGAAGCGGGAGAATGGGGCGGGGTGATGGAAAGAGGGAGAATGGAGCGGGGTGATGAAAGCGGGAGAATGGGGCGGGGTGATGGAAAGCGGGAGAATTGGCGGGGTGATGGAAAGCGGAGAATGGGGCGGGGTGATGGAAAGCGGGGAGAATGGGGCGGGGTGATGAAGGAGGAGGAGAATGGGGCGGGTTGATGGAAGGAGGGAGAATGGGGCGGGGTGATGGAAAGCGGGAAGAATGGGGCGGGGTGATGGAAAGCAGGGAGAATGGGGCGAGGGTGATGGAAAGCGGGAGAATGGGAGCGGGGTGATGGAAAGCGGGAGAAATGGGTAGGGGTGATGGAAAGCAGTGAGAATGGGGCGAGGGGATGGAAAGCGGGAGAATGGGGAGCGGGCTTGATGGAAGCGGGAGAATTGGGGCGGGGTGATGGAAAGCGAGGAGAATTGGGCGGGTGATGGAAGCGGAGATGGGGCGGGGTGATGGAAGGAGCGGGAAGAATGGGGCGGGGTGATGGAACGGAGGGAGAATGGGGCGGGGTGATGGAAAGAGGGAGAATGGGGCGGGGTGATGGAAAGCGGAGAATGGGGTGGGTGATGGAAAGCGGGAGAATGGGGCGGGTGATGGGAAAGCGGGAGAATTGGGGCGGGGTGATGGAAAGCAGGAGAACGGGTGGGGTGATGGAAGGCGGAGAATGGGGCGGGTGATGGAAAGCGGGAGAATGGGGGGCGGGGTGATGGAAAGCGGGAGAATGGGGCGG
>CANJKZ010001180.1:0-41682 GCA_947471745.1 Closterium sp. Naga37s-1 | reverse complement strand
GCTCGGCGGCTCGGCTGCTGGGCGGCTCGGGCGGCTCGGCTGTTGGGCGGCTCTGCGGCTCGGCTTCTGGGCGGCTCGGCTGCCGGGCGGCTCGGCTGCTGGGCGGCTCGGCGGGGCCGCTGAGAGGGCGGCGTCCGGGGCCGCTGGGGGAGGAGGCGGCGGGGCCGCTGAGAGGAGGCGGCGGGGCCGCAAAGGTAGGTGGCGGGGCCGCAGGTAGGTGGCGGGGCCGCTTTGTAGGTGGCGGGGCCCACAGGTAGGTGGCGGGGCCGCAGGTAGGTGGCGGGGCCGCTGGTAGGTGGCGGGGCCCAGGTAGGTGGCGGGGCCGCAGGTAGGTGGCGGGGCCGCTGGTAGGTGGCGGGGCCGCAGGTAGGTGGCGGGGCCAGCAGGAAGGTGGCGGGCCGCACAGGTAGGTGGCGGGGCCGCGGGGAGGTGGCGGGGCCGCTGGTAGGTGGCGGGGCCGCAGGTAGGTGGCGGGCCGCACAGGTAGGTGGCGGGGCCGCACAGGTAGGTGGTGGGGCCGCGGAGGGCGGCGACGAGCCGTAGGGGGCCGTGAGGGGCCGCGGGAGGGGCCGTAAGGGGCGTAAGGGGCCGCGCGAGGGGCCGTAAGGGACGGCGCGAGGGGCCGTAAGGGGCGGCACGAGGGGCCGTAAGGACGTCGCACGCGGGCGTCGGGCCGTAAGGGCGGCACGAAGGGCCGTAAGGGGCGGCGCGACGAGCCGTGAGAGGGCCCCTAAGGGCGACGCGACGGGGCCGTGAGGGGCCTAGCGAGGGCGCGACGGTAGGGAGAGCACACAGAGCGCGACTCGGGCCGGAGCGAAGCGCGCTCCGGGCAGGAAAAAAAAAATTCGTGGTGGTGGGCCCTAGGAATCGTTCCCACTAGGGAACCTGCTCGATACCATGAGAAGAAACGAGGAATGAATGACTAAGGGAAAGTTGGGTACAAATGCAAACCCTAGAAAAACTGTACCCCATATGTGCTACCCCACTATAGCCTACAGTAGCTATGTCATATAAATCTGACAGAATGCATATATTTGGCGAATTACATAGATCCAAAAGTTAGAGGGGTGGGGATTTGTATAATTCAAATCAAAGGCGAAAGATATATGGTATTCAATGTAGTTTTACGGAGAAAATGATGCGCGGGTTGGTTCGGTCAGTATGCACGCTTGTGTGCAGGTACAAGGCGGAGCAGGATCTATGAAATCTCCCAAATTATGTGGATCTAAAAGGTTAGAACCTAGTGTTGTTAAAGTAGATAGCCTAATCTAGTGGACTGGCAAGAATATGGTACTAACTTCATCTCTACAAACATAAGTAATGCGTTGGTCAGTTTGGTAGGTATGCGCGCTGTAGAGGAGGTATCATGCACGACTCGAATGCCTATATGTGGCGAATTACCTAGATCCAAAAGGTTAGAACCTAGTAGGGGGGTGGGGAATGGTATAATTCAAAGGAAAGGCGAAAGATATGTGATATTCAATGTAGTTTTTTTACGGAGAAAATGATGCGCGGGTCGGTTCGGGTCAGTATGCACGCTTGTGTGCAGGTACAAGGCGGAGCTGGATCTCTGAAATCTCTCAAATTATGTGGATCTAAAAGGTTAGAACCTAGTGCTGTTAAAGTAGATGGCCTAATCTAGTGGACTGATAAGAACATGGTACTAACTTCATCTCTACAAACATAAGTAATGCGCTTTGGTCGGTATGCGCTCCAGTAGTGCAGGTACCATGCACGATTCGAATGCCTATATTTGGCAAATTACATAGATCCAAAATGTTAGAACCTAGTAGGGGGGTGAGGAATGATATAATTCAAAGGAAAGGCGAAAGATATATGGTATTCAGTGTAGTTTTTACGACGAGAAAATGACGCGCGCGTAGGTTCGGTCAGTATGCACGCTTGGGTGCAGGTCCAAAGGCGGAGCAGGATCTCTGAAATCTCCCAGATTATGTGGATCTAAAAGGTTAGAACCTAGTGTTGTTAAAGTAGATGGCATAATCTAGTGGACTGGCAAGAATATGGTACTAACTTCATCTCTACAAACATAAGTAATGCGTTGGTCAGTTTGATCGGTATGCGCGCATGTAGTGTAGGTATCATGCACGACTCGAATGCATATATTTGGCGAATTACATAGATCCAAAAGGTTAGAACCTAGTAGAGCGGTGGGGAATGGTATAGTTCAAAGGAAAGGCAAAAGATATATGGTATTCTATGCAGTTTTACGGACAAAATGATGCGCGGGTTGGTTCGGTCAGTATGCACGCTTGTGTGTGCAGGTACAGACGCGGAGCAGGATCTCTGAAATCTCCCAAATTATGTGGATCTAAAAGGTTAGAACCTAGTGTTGTTAAGTACATGGCCTAATCTAGTGGACTGGCAAGAATATGGTTCTAACTTCATCTCTTCAAACATAAGTAATGCGTTGGTCAGTTTGGTCGGTATGCGCGCCTGTAGTGCAGGTACCATGCATGATGCGCGCGTAGGTTCGGTCAGTATGCAATTGGTTAGAACTAATAGGTTCTAACCTTTTGTATCTATGAAATTCACCACATATAAGCATTCGAGTCGTGCATGGTACCTGCACTACAGGTGCGCATACCGACCAAACTGACCAGCGCATTACTTATGTTTGTAGAGATATAGTTTGTATCATTTTTTTGCCAGTCCACTAGATTAGGCCATCTACTTTAACAACACTAGGATCTAACCTTTTCGATCCACATAATTTGGGAGATTTCATAGATCCAGCTCCGCCCTGTACCTGCACACAAGCGTGCATACTGACCGAAACCTACACGCGCATCATTTACTCCGTAAAACTTCACTGAATACCACATATCTTTCGCCTTTCCTTTGAATTATACCATTCCCCACCCCCCTACTAGGTTCTAACCTTTCGGATCTATGTCATTTGCCAAATATAGGCATTCGAGTCGTGCATGGTACCTGCACTACAGACGCGCATACCGACAAAATTGACCAGCGCATTACTTATGTTTGTAGAGATGTATTAGTATCAATTTCCTGCCATCCACTAGATTAGGCCATCTACTTTAACAAAACTAAGTTCAAACCTTTTAGATCCACGTAATTTTGGAGATTTCAGAGATCCAGCTCTGCCTTGTACCTGCACACAAGCGTGCATACAGACCGAACCAACGCACGCATCATTTTCTCCGTTAAAGTACACTGAATACCATATATCTTTTGCCTTTCCTTTGAATTATACCATTCCCCACCCCCCTACTAGGTTCTAACCTTTTGGATCTATGGAATTTGCCAATATAGGCATTCGATTCGTTCATGGTACCTGCACTACAGGCGCGCATACCGACCAAACTGACCAACGCATTACTTATGTTTGTAGAGATGTAGTTAGTATCATTTTCCTGCCAGTCCACTAGATTAGGCCATCTACTTTAATAACACTAGGTTCTAACCTTTTAGATCCACATAATTTGGGAGATTTCAGAGATCCAACTCGGCCTTGTACCTGCACACAAGTGTGCATACTGACCGAACCTACGCGCGCACCATTTTCTCTGTAAAACTACATTGAATACCATATATCTTTCGCCTTTCCTTTGAGTTATACCATTCTCCACCCCCCTAGTAGGTTCTAACCTTTTGGATCTATGTAATTTTGCCAAATATAGGCATTCGAGTCGTGCATGGTACCTGCACGACATGCACCGCATACGCGACCAAACTGACCAGCGCATTACTTATGTTTGTAGAGATGTAGTTTGTATCATTTTCCTGCCAGTCCACTGGATTAGGCCATCTACTTTAACAACACTAGGTTCTAACCTTTTAGATCCACATAATTTGGGAGATTTCAGAGATCCAGCTTTCCCTTGTACCTGCACACAAGCGTTCATACTGACCGAACCTACGCACGCATCATTTTCTCCGTAAAATTACACTGAATACCACATATCTTTCGCCTTTCCTTTGAATTATACCATTCCCCACCCCCCTACTAGGTTCTAATCTTTTGGATCTATGTCATTTGCCTAATATAGGCATTCGAGTCGTGCATGGTACCTGCACTACAGACGCGCATACCGACCAAACTGACCAGCGCATTACTTATGTTTGTAGAGATGTAGTTACTATCAATTTCCTGCCAGTCCACTAGATTAGGCCATCTACTTTAAGAACACTAGGTTCTAACCTTTTAGATCCACATAATTTGGGAGATTTCAAAGATCCAGCTCCGCCTTGTACCTGCACACAAGGTTGCATACTGAGCGAAACCTACGCACGCATCATTTTCTCCGTAAAACCACACTGAATACCATATATCTTTCTCTTTCGCCTTTCCTTTGAATTATACCATTCTCCACCCTTCTACTAGGTTCTAACCTTTTGGATCTATGTGTCAGAGGTCCACTGGTAATTCCCGATTGATCCTAGGGAAGGGTTACAGGCACGTGGGCCTAGGGGTTATGGGCGCAATCACCCGCTACATAAACAAGCCCTTTTATCCCAGTGGTTAGTGGCTGGGATTCTGACATGGTATCAGAGCGAAGGTCTCTGGTGCGATTCGAATCCCAGTGTGTGCACTTCGGGCATCCCAGTGCGGGGGGTGTTAGAGGTCCACTGGTGATCCCCGATTGATCCTAGGGAAGTATTACAGGCACGTTGGCCTGGAGGGTTATGGGCGCAATCACCCCGCTACACAAACAAGCCCTTTTATCCCAGTGGTTAGTGGCTGGGATTCTGACACTATGTAATTGACAAATATAGGCATTCGAGTCGTGCATGGTACCTGCACTACAGGCGCGCATACCGACCAAACTGACCAACGCATTACTTATGTTTGTAGAGATGAAGTTAGTACCATATTCTTGCCAGTCCACTAGATTAGGCCACTAGTTTAACAGCACTAGGTTCTAACCTTTTAGATCCACATAATTTGGGAGATTTCAAAGATCCAGCTCCTCCTTGTACCTGCACACAAGCGTGCATACTGACCAAACCGGCCCGCACATCATTTTCTCCGTAAAACTACACTGAATACCATATATCTTTCTTTGCCTTTCCTTTGAATTATACCATTCCCCACCCCCCTACTACCCTATACTAGGTTCTAACCTTTTGGATCTATGTAATTTGCCAAATATAGGCATTCGAGTCGTGCATGGTACCTGCACTACAGACGCGCATAACCGACCAAACTGACCAGCGCATTACTAATATTTGTAGAGATATAGTTAGTATCCTATTCCTGCCAGTCCACTAGATTAGGCCATCTACTTTAACAACACTAGGTTCTAACCTTTTAGATCCACATAATTTGGGAGATTTTAGAGATCTAGCTCCGCCTTGTACTTGCACACAAGCGTGCATACTGATCGAACCTACGCACGCATCATTTGTTTCGTATAAATGCATTTAATACAATATATTTTTCGCATTTCCTTTGAATGATACCATTCCCCCACGCCCCTACCAGGTTCTTACCTTTTGGATCTATGTAATTCCCCAAATATAGGCATTCCAGTCGTGGATGGTACCTGCACTACAGGCGTGCATACCGACCAACTGACCAGCGCATTACTTATGTTTGTAGAGATGCAGTTAGTACCATATTCTTGCCAGTCCACTAGATTAGGCCATCTACTTTAACAACACTAGGTTCTAACCTTTTAGATCCACATAATTTGGGAAATTTCTGAGATCCAGCTCCGCCTTGTACCTGCACACAAGCGTGCATACTGACCGAACCAACCCGCCCATCATTTTCTCCGAAAAACTACACTGAATACCATATATCTTTCGCTTTTCCTTTGATTATACCATTCCCCACCCCTCTACTAGGTTCTAACCTTTTGGATCTATGTTATTCGCCAAATATAGGCATTCGAGTCGTGCATGGTACCTGCACTACAGGCGTGCATATCGACCAAACTAACCAACGCATTTCTTATGTTTGTAAAGATGCAATTAGTATCATTTTCCTGCCAGTCCACTAGATTA
This sequence comes from Closterium sp. Naga37s-1, assembly GCA_947471745.1. Taxonomy (NCBI): domain Eukaryota; kingdom Viridiplantae; phylum Streptophyta; class Zygnematophyceae; order Desmidiales; family Closteriaceae; genus Closterium; species Closterium sp. Naga37s-1. The sequence continues at coordinate 35,691 of CANJKZ010001180.1, read as the reverse complement.
GGCCATCTACTTTAGGAACACTATGTTCTAACCTTTTAGATCCACATAATTGAAGAGATTTCAAAGCTCTAGTTCCGCCTTGGACCTGCACACAAGCGTTCATACTGACCAACGCATTATTTGTTTCGTATAAATGCATTGAATATCATCTACTTTTCACATTTCCTTAAAATACCATTCCCCACCCCCTACCAGGTTTTAACCTTTTGGATCTATATAATTCGCCAATATATGCATTCTAGTCGTGGATGGTACCTGCACTACAGGCGTGCATACCGACCAAACTGACCAGCGCATTACTTATGTTTGTAGAGAAGTAGTTAGTATCATTTTCCTGCCAGTCCACTAGATTAGGCCATCTACATTAACAACACTATGTTCTAACCTTTTAGATCCACATAATTGAAGAGATTTCAAAGCTCCAGTTCCGCCTTGTACATGCACACAAGCGTGCATACTGGCCGAACTGACCAACGCATCATTTGTTTCGTATAAATGCATTGAATACCATATATTTTTCGCATTTTTTTTTAATGATACCATTCCCCCCCCCCCTACCAGGTTCTTACCTTTTGGATCTATGTAATTCACCAAATATAGGCATTCCAGTCATGGATGGTACCCGCACTGCAGGCGTGCATACCGACGAAACTGACCAGCGCATTTCTAATATATGTAGAGATGCTGTTAGTACCATATTCTTGCCAATCCACTAGATTAGGCCAAATATAGGCATTCCAGTCGTGGATGGTACCCGCACTGCAGGCGTGCATACCGACCAAACTGACCAGCGCATTTCTAATATATGTAGAGATGCTGTTAGTACCATATTCTTGCCAATCCACTAGATTAGGCCATCTACTTTATCAACACTAGGTTCTAACCTTTTAGATCCACATAATTTGGGAGATTTCAGAGATCCAGCTCCGCCTTGTACCTGCACACAAGCGTGCATACTGACCGAACCGACCCGCGCATCATTTTCTCCGTAAAACTACACTGAATACCATATATCTTTCGCTTTTCCTGTGAATTATACCATTCCCCACCCCTCTACTAGGTTCTAACCTTTTGGGTCTATGTAATTCGCCAATATATGACATTAGAGTCGTGCATGGTACCTGCACTACAGGCGTGCATACCGACCAAACTGACCAACGCATTACTTATGTTAGTAAAGATGCAGTTAGTATCATTTCCTGCCAGTCCACTAGATTATGCCATCTACTTTAGGAACACTTTGCTCTAACCTTTTAGATCCACATAATTTAAGAGATTTCAAAGCTCCAGTTCCGCCTTGTACCTGAACACAAGCGTGCATACTGACCGAACCGACCAACACATCATTTGTTTCGTATAAATGCATTGAATACCATATATTTTTCGCATTTCCTTTGAGAAATACCATTCCCCACCCCCCTACCAGGTTCTAACCTTTTGGATCTATGTAATTGGCCACATGTAGGCATTTCAGTCGAAGATGGTACCTGCACTACAGGCGTGCATACCATCCAAACTGACAACACAGCACAGCACAGTGCACCACGTCACCATCTTTCTGCTCTCTTCCCCACACTGCTCCACTGCCCGTACCCCTACCCACGTGTGCCTGCCCCCAGGCCCATGCGCGGTGCTGCCATACCCATCGCTGCCGCGCTTCTTTACAGACCCCATCACTGACGCCCTCCCCTCTGTTGTCTTTCTCATCCAACCCTTCCCGGTGAGCCCCTGATTCCCCTCTATCCCCCATCCCCGTTTGCTCGCTCTTCTCACCTCTTTCTCCTCCCTTCCCTACGTTCTGACACACTCTCTGGTTGAATTTCACACATGCATATAGTACACATACACGCACATGACACATGCATATAGTACACATGCACACACAAGACACATGCATATGTGCCATCCTCTGAGCTCAAAACCTTTTCTTCCTCTCCCTTCCCCTCTCTGCCTGTCTGTCCCTCCTTTGAAGTTTTTTATAGCCAATTTGATTTCTTCTGGTGCTTGTCGTTCAGTTCCATCCTCCCTTCCCTCCCTCCCTCCCTCCCTCCCTCCTCCCTCCCCTCCCTCCCTCCCTCCCTCCCTCCCTCCCTCCCTCCCTCCCTCCATCCCTCTCTCCCTCCCTCCCTCCCTCCCTCCCTCCCCCCTCCCTCCCTTCCTCCCTCCCTCCCTCCCTCCCCTCCTCCCTCTCTCCCTCCCGCTCCCCCCGCCCCCATCTTGAAACCCTCACGGCAGCCTCAAGTTCTATTCGCAGGAGCTGGTGGTGCTCAGGGTGGACCTGCAGCGCCACATGCAGCGCAGCGCCGTGTTGCCGCCACTCAAGGACGTCGACCCCTTCACCCATGTCAGTCGCATGCGCCCTCTCACTCACGCCCGCCTCCTCTCGCCATGGCCTAGCGCCCCTCTCGTTGGAAGCTCACGAGTCTAGGACTTTCACCCACGCGTATTGCGCTTCAAGTAGGTGCCCTCCCTCTTATATTCGCTCGAGCCAGCCACAGCTGCCCTTCCCTGCCTTCTCCTCTTCCCTGCCCTCACCCTGTGCACTGCATGCGCATCCCTGCCTGTGTGCCGCTGTGCCCCCCCGGGCGGCAGGTGGCGACCACGGTGGTGCATCAGGCGCATCTCAGCCCGCTGCCCCTGGCCGCCCAGCCTGTGTTCTGGGACTATGACTTCACTCTGCACCTCTTCCCCACACCCCACGTGGTATGCTGGCGCCTCACATGATCAGTTGCTTCATTCCGTCCTGTTTGAGTCGATGTCATATTTGATTTGCCACTGGCAGTCTCGTTCTGTCTTGTGTTACTGTTCTGCTATCCCCTTGTCCACATCACTCATCAACCCACAAGCATACCATGGTTTACCATTCATCCTTGAGCATTCTTGTATCGGTCATTTGGACCCATTCAGGATCTCCCATCTGTGGCCACCAATCCAGCTTTGGCACCTTCGCCAGACGCCCCCCTCTGCCCCCTTAATTACACTCCTATGGGACACTCCCTTATCTCCCATTTCATCCTGCCAGCTCATTCTGGCAGACTCATCAGGGCAGAGCAGCGCTGTGGTGAATGGCATCACGTGCATCAACCCCGGCTCCTTCTCCCTCGATGGCACCTTCACTGCGTACTACCCAGCCTCACGCACAGTGGAGCACTGCAATGTGTGATGCATTTGCATTTGCTAGAGTTCTGTACCAAGTTCACTCGGGTGGTCTGATGCTGCAATGCACAAGAACTTCTCAATTCTAAGACCGCAACCCTAAATCTAACCTCGGAAACAAACATTTGGGTGTTGTACAAGGACCCAGCAGGCACATGAAGGCGGATGTTCAATTATGGGGGAAGGGTGGGGGTTCAATTATGGGGAGGGAGGGGTTGTAACTTGTAAGCTTGCATCTACCGGTAGGTGTTATGGTACTGTGTGCCTGTGGAGTTCAATCCACGTCATTCAGGCACAGGTTGACCTCACACGCTCAATCACAATTTCAATCTCTAGGGTGGTGCGAGCTCAACAGAGCGGGGAGAGTGCTCACAACAACTCTTCTACACACGTCACCACCCGGATGCCACACCACTTCCTAGAAGAAATATGCTCACAACAACACTTCTATAACTCTGTGATTTACACACTTCACCACCCAGGAGAATGGTGTGGCATGGTGGTGCTGCCTGGCGTGGCATGGCATGACATGGCATGGTTGAAAGGCATGGCGAACAACAGCTCTCTCATGGCGGGCAGCAGCTCACTCACATGGCGGGCAGCAGGACATGCAGATAGCGCCTTCCAGAGCACCGCCCCCGCTGACAGGAAGAAGGCTCGGCTGCCCACCGACGCCGCTGGAGGTGGGGCAGGGGGGGAAAGGGGGGAACGAAGAGGGGGTTGAAGGGAAAGGGTTGTGGTCGGCAGGAGTTTACAGATTCACAGGGGGCATGGTGGGGGGCGGGGGGCAGAAGCAGCGGCAAGAGAAAGAATTATGGCTGGTGTCAAAGCACTGCACCTCACAGTACCGCGTCTAATGCGAACCGCACCTCATTGCACTTCATCTCACCACACGGCATCTCCCCGAACTGCATCGAACCGCTCTGCACCTCACAGTATCTGACTTGGTTTCAGTTGTCCCCCACCCCACAGCAAGCTGAGAGGGAAAATCATCGAACGACCTGAATGTTATTGCATATTCCAATGGCCCATGGTCAAATACACCTACCAGAGCAATCTCAGCTTGGTTTGCGCGCACAGAAAAGTTCGGCGATCGCGATGATGGCAGTTTCAGCCGACAAATGCTAAGGAAGCGCATGGATCCCTATGGGCGTAGGTAAAATCATCGAACGACATGAATATTATTGCATATTCCGATGGCCCATGGTCAAATACACCTACCAGAGCAATTTCAGCTTGGTTTGCGCGAACTGAAAAGTTCGGCGATCGCGATGATGGCAGTTTCAAACCGACAAATGCTAAGGAAGCGCATGGATCCCTATGAGCGTAGGGAAAATCATCGAACGACATGAGTTTTATTGCATATTCCGATGGCCCATGGTCAAATACACCTACCAGAGCAATTTTAGCTTGGTTTGCGCGCACATAAAAGTTCGGCGATCGCGATGATGGCAGCTTCAGCCGACAAATGGTAAGGAAGCGCATGGATCCCTATGGGCATAGGGAAAATCATCGAACGACATGAATGTTATTGTATATTCCGATGGCCCATGGTCAAATACACCTACCAGAGCAATTTCAGCTTGGTTTGCATGCATAGAAAAGTTCGGCGATGGCGATGATGACAGTTTTAGCCGACAAATGCTAAGGAAACGCATGGATCCCTATGGGCGTAGGGAAAATGATCGAACGACCTGAATGTTATTGCATATTCCAATAGCCCATGGTCAAATACACCTACCAGAGCAATTTCTGCTTGGTTTGCGCGAACTGAAAAGTTCGGCGATCGCGATGATGGCAGTTTCAACCGACAAATGCTAAGGAAGCGCATGGATCCCTATGGGCGTAGGGAAAATCATCGAGTGGATCCCTATAGGCATAGGGAAAAGCATTAAACGACCCAAATATTGTTCCATGTTCGGGTGGCCCATGTTCAAATAGACCTATTAGAGCAACTTCAGTTTGGTTCGCGCGCACAAGAAAAGTTCGGCGCTCGCAATGACGGCCGTGCCTGCCGACAAATGCTAAGGAAGCGCATGGATCCCTATAGGCGTAGGGAAAAGCATCGAACGACCCAAATATTGTTGCATGTTGGGGTGGCCCATGTTCAAATACACCTACTAGAGCAACGTCAGATGGGTTCGAGCGCACAGAAAAGTTCGGCGCCCGCGATGACGGCCGTGCCTGCCCACAAACGCAAAGGAAGCCCATGGATCCTTTTAGGCGTATGGAGAAGCATTCAACGACCCAAATATTGTTGCATGTTTGGGTGGCCCATGTTCAAATACACCTACCAGAGCAACTTCAGATTGGTTCGAGCGCACAGAAAACTTCGGCGTCCGCGATGACGGCCGTGCCTACCCACAAATGCTAAGGGAGCGCATTGATCCCTATAGGCGTAGGGAAAAGCATTCAACGACCCAAATATTGTTGCATATTCTGGCAACCCATGTTCAAATACACCTACCATAGCAACTTCAGAATGGTTTGCACGCACGCACAAAATGTTCGGCGCCCGCGATGACGGCCGTGACTGCCCACAAATGCTAAGGAAGCGCATGGATCCCCATAGGCGTAAAAAAAAGCCTTCAACGACCCAAAAAAGAAAATCTTGTTGCATAATCTGGCGGCCCATGTTCAAATATTCCTACCAGAGCAACTTCAGATTGGCTGGCGCGCATAGAAAAGTTCGGCGCCCGCTATGATGGCCGTGCCTGCCCACAAACGCTAAGGAAGCGCATGGATCCCTAAAGGCGGAGGGAAAAGCATTCAACGACCCAAATATTGTTGCATATTCTGGCGGCCCATGTTCAAATACACCAACCAGTGCAACTTCAGATTGTTTCGCTGCTGCACAGAAACGTTCGGCGCCCGCCGATGACGGCCGTGCCTGCCCACAAATGCTAGAAGAAGGCGCATGGATCCCTATAGGCATAGGGTAAAAAAAAAACATTCAACGACCCAAATATTGTTGCATATTGGGGGCGGCCCACTATTCAAATACACCTACCAGAGCAACTTCAGATGGGTTCGAGCGCACAGGAAAGTTCGTCACCCGCGATGACGGCCGTGCCTGCCGACAAATGCTAAGGAAGCGCATGGATCCCTATAGGCGTAGGGAAAAGCATCGAACGACATGAATGTGTTGCATATTCGGGTGGCTCATGTTTAAATACACATACCAGAGCAACTTCAGATTGGTTCGAGGTGCACAGAAAAGTTCGGCGCCCGCGATGACGGCCGTGCATGCCGACAAAATGCTTAGAAAGCGGCATGGATCCTTATAGGCGTAGGACGACCCGAATATTGTTGCATATTTGGGTGGGCCCCATGGTTCAAATACACCTACCAGAGCAACTCCAGCTTGGTTCTGCGCGCACATAAAAGTTCGGCTGCCCCAGCGATGACGGCCGTGTCTGCCGACAAAATGCCAAGGAAGCGCTTGTATCCTTATAGGCGTAGGGAAAAGCATCGAACGACCCGAATATTGTTGCATATTCGGAGTGGCCCATGTTCAAATACACCTATCAGAGCAACTTCAGATTGGTTTCGCACGCACAGAAAAGTTCGGCGCCCGCGATGACGGCAAGTGCCTGCCGACAAATGCTAAGGAAGCGCATGGATCCCTATAGACGTAGAGAAAATCAATCGATCGACCCCAATGTTGTTGCATAGTCGGGTGGCCCATGTTCAAATACATCTATCAGAGCAACTTCAGACTGGTTCGCGCGCACACAAAAGTTCGGCATCCGCGAAGACGGCCGTGCCTAGCCCACAAATGCGAAGGAAGCGCATGGATTTCTATAGGCGTAGAGAAAAGCATTCAACGACCCCAATATTGTTGCATATTTGGGTGGTGCATGTTCAAATTCACCTATCAGACCAACTTCAGCTTGGTTCGCTGCGCACATGAGATCGACGCCCGCGATGACGGCCATGCCTACCCATAAATGCTAAGGAAGCGCATGGATCCCTATAGGCGTAGGGAAAAGCATTCAACGACCCCAATATTGTTGCATATTCGAGTGGCGCATGTTCAAATAAACCTATGAGAGCAACTACAGCTTGGTTCACGCGCACACAAAAGTTTGGGCGCCCGCGATGACGGGCGTGCTGCCCACAAATGCTAAGGAAGCGCATTGATCCCTATAAGCGTAGGGAAAAGCATCCAACACCCGAATATTGTTGCATATTCGGGTGGCCCATGTTCAAATACACCTTACAGAGCAACTTCAGCTTGGTTCGCGCGCACAGAAAAGTTCGGCGCCCGCGATGACTGGCCGTGCCTGCCGACAAATGCTAAGGAAGCGCATGGATCCCTATAGGCGTAGGAAAAAAGCATCCAAACGACCCAAATATTGTTGCATATTCAGGTGGCCCATGTTCAAATACACCTTCAGAGCAGAACTTCAGCTTGGTTCGCTGCGCACAAAAAATGTGTCGGCGCCCGCGATGACGGCCGTGCTATCGAAGTTTAGGAGTAGAAAGTTTAGAAGGAGAAAGAGGAGTTGCACTAGTAAGCAGGGCAGTACATATAGCAAACCCTAACAGGGTTGTACTCACTATGGAGTACCCCACTGCAGACTAGACAATTATAGCATTCTGACACACCCCCATAGGCAAAGTGGGGTATAATCAGTACAACAAGCAGTCATAAATAAGTGCACAAGCACCAAGTAAAGCTAGAGGCTATCGCAGGAGGGCAAGTGAGGAGGAGGAGAGACCGTGGGTGGAGAGAAGATGGGAGGGCGACTGCTGAAGCTGCAGACACACAGGAGCTGCTGGCTCAGTGGCTACCGAAAGCAAAGGCCCGGACTACAGGAGTAACTAGCTCCGCGGAGATTGTAGCCTCCAGACCGAGAAGCAACTGACCCACAGGCGACTGGCGACTTACCGGAGATTGTAGCCTCCGGACTACTGGTGCTGCTCCGGCGACACAACGGCTGCCTCCACTCAACCTCCCCCAGCTGCCCCACGCCCCTCTCACACACCCCCTGCTGAAACCCTAACTCCACTCCCACGGCACCCCCCCCCTTTAAACCCTAAACCCTAGGCTCCCACACCCACCCACCCACCCCCTCAGCGACAGCTGCAGCAGTGGGAGACGAGGGAGGAGGAGGAGCAAGGGGAGGAACTCAAACCGCCACCCCCACACCCGCCACCCCCAAACCCTAACGCAGGTAGGAGCGCGGGAAGCAGTAGGGGCGGGTCACGGAGGGAAAGGGAGGCGGCGGGGGGTCTCCAGGGCGCCACGAAAAGCAGGGCACGGGCCCCCCGAGGGCGCCACAGGCGGGTGACGGGAGGGGGGCCGCGCACGGGCCCACGAGGGCGGCTCGACGGGCGACGGGAGGGGCCGGCGCGCGGGCCCCCAAGGCGCCGCGACGAGGCGACGGTTGGGGCCGGCGCGCGCGGGCCCCCAGGGCGCCGCGACGAGGCGACGGGAGGGGCCGGCTCGCGGGCCCCCAGGGCGCCGCGACGATGGCGACGGGAAGGGGCCGGCGCGCGGGCCCCCAAAGTTCCGCGACGAGGCGACGGGAGGGGCCTTGCGCGCGGGCCCCTAAGGCGCCGCGACGAAGGGACGGAGGGGCCGGCGCGCGGGCCCCCAGGGCCGCCGCGATGAGGCGACGGGAGGAGGGCGACGCGCGGGCCCCCAGGCGCCACACGAAAGCAAGAAACCCGCCGTGCGCCTCGAGGCGCACGGCGGGCAGAAAACCGCCACGCGCCCCGAGCGCGTGGCGGGAAGAAAAATCGAAGGTCGCGCGCCACAGGGCGCGCGACACACAGTAGGCGCAGCGGAAGCAGGTGGGCCCACAGGCCAGGAGCGTAACCGCTCTGATAGCATATCGAAGTTTAGGAGTAGAAAAGTTTAAGAAGGAGAAAGAGGAGTTGCACTAGTAAGCAGGGCAAGTACATATAGCAAAACCCTAACAGGGTTGTACTCCACTATGGAGTACCCACTGCAGACTAGACAATTATAGCATTCTGACACGTGCCTGCCCACAAATGCTGAGGAAGCCCATGGATCCCTATAAGCGTAAGGAAAGCATCGAACAACCCGAATATTGTTGCTATCCGTGTGGCCCATGTTCAAATACACCTTCGAGAGCAACTTTGGCTTGATTCACGCGCGACAGAAAAAGTTCGGCGCCCGGCGATGGAGGCCCGCCCGCCGACAAAATGCTAAGGAAGCGCATAGATCCCTATAACCGTAAGAAAAGCCATCAAACGACCTGACTATTTTTGCAATATTCGGGTAGCCTATGTTCAAATACACCTTCCATAGCAACATTCAGCTTAGTTCGCAGCGCACAGAGAAAAGTTCGCGCCAGCGGATGACGGGCGTGCCTGCCCACAATGCTAAGGAAGCGCATTGATCCCTATAAGCGTATGGAAAAGCATCCAACAACCTGAATTTTGTTGGCATATCGGGTGGCCCATGTTCAAATACACCTTCAAGAGCATTTTCAGCTTGGTTCGCGCGCACAAAAAAGTTCGGTGCCCGCGATGACGGCCGTGCCTGCCCACAAATGCTAAGAACGCGCATGGATCCCTATAAGCGTAAGGAAAGCAATCGAACAACCCGAATATTGTTGCATATCCTGTGTGGCCCATGTTCAAATACACCTTCGAGAGTGACTTCAGCTTGATTCGCGAGCCACAGAAAAGTTCGGCGTCCGTGATGGCGGCCGTGCCCGCCGACAAATGCTAAGGAAGCGCATAGATCCCTATAACCGTAAAGAAAAGCATCAAACGACCTGAATATTGTTGCATATTCGGGTAGTTCATGTTCAAATACACCTTCCATAGCAACTTCAGCTTGGTTCGCGTGCACAGAAAGTTCGGCGCCTGCGATGACGGCCGTGCCTGCCCACAAATGCTAAGGAAGCGCATTGATCCCTATAAGCATAGGGAAAAGCATCCAACGACCCAAAATTTGTTTCATATTCGGGTGGCCCATGTTCAAATTCACCTTCCAGAGCAATTTCAGCTTGGTTCGCGTGCAAATAAAAGTTCGGCGCCCGCGATGACGGCCGTGCCTGCCCACAAATGCTAAGGAAGCACATGGATCCCTATAAGCGTAGGGAAAAGACCCCAACGACCCGAATATTGTTGCATATTCATGTGGGCCCATGTTCAAATACACCTTCCAGAGCAACTTCAGCTTGGCTCGCACGCACAGAAAAGTTCGGCGCCCGCTTATAACGGTCGTGCCTGTCGACAAATGCTAAGGAAGCGCATGGATCCCTATAAGCGTAAAAAAAAAGCATCGAACGACCCGAATATGATTGCATATTCGGGTGGCCCATGTTTCAAATACACCTTCCAGAGCAACTTCAGCTTGGTACGCTGCGCACAGAAAAGTTCGACGCCCGCGATGACGGCCGTGCCTGCCCACAAATGCTTAGAAAGCGCATTGATCCCTATAAACGTAGAGGAAAGCATCGAACGACCCAGAATATTGTTGCATATTCGTGTGGCCCGATGTTCCAAATACACCTTCGAGAGCAACTTCAGCTTGGTTCGTACGCACAGGAAAGTTCGGCGCCCGCTGATGACGGCCGTGCCTGCCGACAAATGCTTAGGAAGTGCATGGATCCCTATAGGCGTAGAAAAGCATTCAACGACCAAATATTGTTGCATATTCAGGTGGCACATGTTCAAATACACCTTCTTGAGCAACTTCAGCTTGGTTCGCGCCGCACAGAAACGTACGGCGTCCGTGATGACGGCCGTGCCTGCCGGCAAATGCTAAGGAAGCGCATTGATGTCAGATTTATATGACAGAGCTACTGTAGGCTATAGTGGGGTAGCCACATATGGGGTACAGTTTTTTCTAGGGTTTGTATTTGTACCCAACTTTCCCTTAGTCATTCTCATTCCTGTTTTCTTAATTCACATGGTATAGAGCGGTTCCTACATGGGACCGTTCCTTCTAAGGGCCCACCATAACGATTTTTTTTTTTTAGCTGCCCGACGCGCATTGCGCCCCTGCCTATTTTTTTTTTTAGCGGCCCCTGACGCGGCCCCTACGCCGCCCCTGACGCGGCCCCTGCCGCGGCCCCTGACGCGGCCCCTGCCGCGGCCCCTGACGAGGCCCCTGACGCGGCCCCTGACGCGGCCCCTGCCGCGGCCCCTGACGAGGCCCCTGACGCGGCCCCTGACGCGGCCCCTACGCCGCCCCTGACGCGGCCCCTGACGCGGCCCCTGACGCGGCCCCTGACGCGGCCCCTGACGCGGCCCCTGCCGCGGCCCCTGCCGCGGCCCCTGACGCGGCCCCCTAACGCGGCCCCTGCCGCGGCCCTGCCGCGGCCCCTGACGCGGCCCCTTCGCCGCCCCTGCCGCGGCCCCTACGCCGCCCCTGACGCGGCCCTCTCCTGCACCTGACGCGCCCCTAGCGGCCGGCCGCTGCCGTCCCTGAGGGCAGCAGCCGCCGCCGTCTCTGCAGCAGCAGTCGCAGCCCGAAACGGCCGAGCCGCCGAGCCGCCCAGCAGCCGAGCCGGCCCAGCCGCCGAACCGCCCAGCAGCCGAGGTCCGCCCAGCAGCCGAGCCACCGAGACCGCCCAGCAGCCGAGCCGCCGAGCCGCCCCAGCAACCGAGCCGCCGAGCCGCCGAGCCGCCCAGCAGCCGAGCCGGCCGAGCCGCCCTGCAGCCGAGCCACCCGAGCCGCCCTGTCCGGTAAGAGCAGCGCCCCTTTCACAGCCACTGCCCTCACCCTACTGTTTTGCGCTGCTAGTCTACTACTGTCATGGCTACCCCTAGTGTCCTCGCTTTTGACGCTGAGGGTCGGGCCATTGACTTTGATGTCTGGATAGATGACCCTGCTAGCTTTTCTTACAGTGCGACAGGGCAGGACGGCCTCTCCCTCTTTGACCTCACTTCTGGTGCCTCTCCTGCCCACGCTGCTGATGCTGACGCCACTGTTCGCTCACAGTGGGCCACGCGCCTGGATGCTGCTGCACGTCTTGCTGTGCGTCGCCACCTGCCTACCTGCTGAGCGTGCGCACTTTAGCCGAAGTACAAGAGTGCTCAGACCTTGTACGACGCTGCTAGTTCAGCTGCGGCTACTCCTCCCATGCCACTGCTAGCACTGAGCCGCCTCATGCTACCGTACCTCTTCCCTGACCTTGCTGCCTTTCCCACAGTCGCTGACCCTCATTACGCACCTCCGCACTAGTGACACTCGCTACCGCGCTGCGCTTCCTGCTGAGTTCTGCGCCAAGAACCCCCCCCCCATGTACATCACCCTCTACTTACATAGTCACCCGGCTCCCTGACTCCCTTCGCGTATTCAGGGACCACTTCCTCTCAGTTTGCCCCACCACTCTCACCGTTGGACCTCCTCGAGAAGTCCCTCCTAGCAGCAGAGAAGAGCATAGTCGCTGTAGGAGCCTCTTCGTGGCTGACCCTCGCAACCCCCATCTTTGAGGGGTGTTCCCCCTCCCCCCTTTTGCCCTCTGTTGCCTTGCTGCTGCGGCCGAACCTCGTTGGGCTTGAGTCGGTCGGTGGCGGCGTCTACCCTAGTGGGAGACGTCGCCCCTGGCAAGGGCAAGGGGGGCAGGGGCACTGGAGGAGCTAGCGGGGGCGGTGGAGGCGGAGGTGGAGGCGGTGGAGGGGGTGGGGGTGGCGGTGGGGGTGGTGGCGGGGGTGGAGGGGTGTCGGTGGCGGCAGTTGGAGGCGGAGGGCGGAGGCGGCGGTGGCGGTGGAGCGGAGGTGTGCGGCGGTGGAGGAGGAGGCGGCGAGGAGGAGGTGGAGCTTGGTCGGGGCGGCGCTGCGCAGAGGGTCGGCTCCGGTGGTGGTCAGCGCAGCAGCAGCAGCAGCGCACTCGTGACATCCCCTCCCCTCAGCAGCTCTGTGAGTGGTACACTGCACGCCAGAGGGGTTGGGGTACTGGTCCGTGCGCCTACGTCCTCCGCACCGGCGACCTCGACGCGGGTGACCAGTGCGGGGGTGCGCACTCCACCCAGCGCTGCTTTGGCCGCCTGACGGACGCTTGGCGTCACCAGTTCCCTGAGGCCACTGAGATCCCCCCGCTGGGGTGAGCTGTCTAGGGCGGGTGTAGCTGTCTTTGACCTTGACTTTGATGCTATTCTTGCTGCCATGTATACTGTGACTATTAGTGATGAGGGTGACTGTTACCGGTGTTTTCCGCCCGACCCGAGCATTGAGACTTGCTGCTCTAGGTACTGGTGAGGCTGCTTCTCTAGGTGCTAGCGAGGCTGCTGCTCTAGAGTGCGTCTGCTCCCTCAGGTGCTGGTGAGTCTGCTCTCTCAGGTTCTGCGTTCGGCTTCGGCCTCCCACACCTTCACCCTTGACTCGGGGGCTTCTCGCTCCTTCTTTTGATGACCGCACCACACTCACGCCGCTTGGCCGGCCAGTTGCAGTCTCTCTGGCAGACCCCTCTGGGGGTCTTGTCCTTGCTCACTTCTCCACTGGTCCTCCCGTGTCCGGCGGCCCCCTCTGGCACCCTGTCTGGTCTTTACCTCCCACTCGTTCTCTACGAACTTGGTGAGTGGTGCTGACCTACAGGATGCGGGGGTTCACCAGTCACTCCTGCGAGTCAGCGGGTGACCCACTGCACGGACGCTCGGACAGGCCGACACCTGGCCACGTTTACACGTCGGCCGGGGTCGAGCCGGTACACACTGACCACTGCGTCTCCTCCGGTCACTGCGTCTGGTCAAGTAGCTGCGTCAGGTCAGGTGTTTGCTGCAGCGTCCAGGTCTGGTCCTGAGTCTGCCCCCTGGTTCATGTCGCCTCCTGTCTTACGGACACTCTCCTCTGGCACCACCGGCCTTGGTCACCCCTCCCTGCTTCGTCTCCGAGGCATGGCCTCCCGTGTCCTTGTCTCTGGTCTTCCCCGGTCCCTCCCTCCCCTTCCTCCGGGGCCTGGCCCTACCTGCGTCCCCTGTGTCGAGGGGCGGCAGCGGGCTGCCCCTCACTTCCTCCCAGTTTCCTCCGACAGAGGCCCCCTGCTGCAGACGCTTCACATGGACGTGTGGGGCCCCGGCCCGCGTCCGTGGACAGGGTCACGAGCGCTACTTCCTGCTGGTGGTTGACGACTACTCGCGTTACACCACAGTCTTCCCCCTTGCGTCAGCAAGGGTTGATGTCACTGAGGTGTTGATCGACCTGGATCCGCGCAGCTCGTCTCCAGCTCAGGCAGAGCTTCGGCTCGGACTTTCCTGTTCTGCGTCTGCACTCTGACAGAGGTGGAGAGTTCTCCTCTGGCCTTCTGCGAGCCTACTGTCGTGCACGAGGCATCCGCCAGACCTTCACGCTTCCGGACTCTCCACAGCAAAATGGGATTGCTGAGCGCCGCATTGGCATGGTCATGGACGTCGCCCGTACGTCCATGATGCATGCGGCTGCCCCCCATTTTCTGTGGCCGTTTGCTGTTCGGTACGCGGCGCATCAGATCAACCTTCACCCCAGGGTCTCCATGCCGGAGGACCTCCCCAGCCTTGCTGTGGACGGGGAAGGTTGGCGATGCGTCTGCGTTCCGTGTCTGGGGATCTCGGGCGTTTGTCTGCGACTTGTCTGCGGACAAGCTGTCCCCTCGTGCTGCTCCTTGCGTCTTCCTTGGCTTCCCCCCTGACGCGCCAGGGTGGCAGTTCTACCACCCCACCTCTCGCCGTGTTCTGTCCTCCCAGGACGTCACGTTTGACGAGTCGGTCCCCTACTACTGCCTCTTCCCCTATCGCACTCCGTCCCCTCCCCCGCCACCGCTCTTCCTTGTACCAGGTCCCCCCCCGGTAGACCCCCTCCCCCTTCAGGGTCCTGCCCCTTCAGGTGTGTCCCAGGTAGACGCAGTCGAGCCTGTCGAGGTTACTGGTGACTCTGGTGCTGCTGAGGGTGCTGAGCCTGGGGGTGCTGACCCTGGGGGTGCTGAGCGTGTGGGTGCTACGCCTGGGGGTGCTGAGCCGGAGGGTGCTACTACTGGGGGTGCTGAGCCTGGGGGTGCTACTACTGGGGGTGCTGAGCCTGGGGGGTGCTGAGCCTGGGGGTGCGGAGCCTGAGGAGCTGGGCCTGCTCGTGTGACGTCTGGCGGTGCTGAGCCTGGAGGTTCTCCGGGTGCTTCGTCTCGGCGGGAGCCACTCTCTCCACAGAGCTGCGCGAGTGGTTTGCCCGGCGCTGGAGGCGTGCTGCTGGAGCTGGAGGTTCTCGGCTGCTGAGGGTGCTGGTGCCGTGGGTCCCGGAGGTGCTCGTACTGGGAGTACTGAGCTGCTGGGCCTGCGGGTACGACTGGAGCTGGAGCTGCTGAGGGTGTTGGCGCTGAGGCTACTGCTGTCGGTCCTGGAGGCGGTCCTGCTGGGGGTACTACTGGTGCGGCTGGAGGTCTTGGAGCTGGAGGTGCTGCTGGCGCTGGTGCTGCCGCTGGGGGTACTGGTGCTGTCCCTGCTGTGTCTGGAGTCGCCGCGCGGCCTCGGCCGTACTTCGTTCCGCTCCTTCAGCAGGTTCTTGGTCTCCCGCCTTCTACTGGTCCTCCTCCTCCCTTAGAGTGTCCACAGCCTATCCCGTCACAGTTCCAGTTACAGCCGGCCTCCCCACTGCCCGCTCCCTCTCCCTACACTGGTCCTACTGGAGGTCTTGCTGAGCGTCGTGAGCCTGCGTCCCGCCCTGCGTCGCCTGTCCGTGCTGCTCGCACTAGTGGTCGTGGTTCGCCGTCAGCGTCCTCCTCCTGTCCCTGGCACACACCGGATGTCTCTGCGTCCGTCCACTGCTCCTCTTGCGTGCCCCTTTGCCTTCTCCTCCTGAGTCCTCTCTTCCTGCTCTTCCTGACCCGGAGTCGGACTCTCTTCGTGCTGCCAGTCCTACTGTCACACGTCTCCTTGCTACTGTTGTCACTGACCCTTCCTTTGAGTCCACTGCTGCGTCTGCCCTAGTTACTGAGCTCGTCGACTTTGCTGCTCGCTGTCGTCTAGACTACGCTGCTAGTCTTGTTGCTGAGTCTGTCTGTCCTCCGTCCGTCAGGGGTGAGTGTGCCCTTGGCACGGACGTCCTTGAGGACAGGCAGGAGGAGTTCCAGTGTTTGGCTGCTGCTTCACCTCATCTCGTGTCCGTACTGCTTACCCCTGAGGGAGACCCGGATGCACTTGACATCCCGACTCCGCGCTCTTACGCGGAGGCGATAGAGGGTCCCTACTCCTCTCAGTGGCAGGCAGCTATGGACGCAGAGATGGCTTCCTGGAAGTCCACAGGCACCTACGTCGACGAGGTTCCCCCGCCTGGGGCGAACATCGTCAGTGGCATGTGGATTTTCAGGGTGAAGCGGCCGCCGGGTTCTCCGCCTGTCTTCAAGGCGCGTTACGTGGCTCGTGGCTTTAGTCAGCGGCAGGGAGTTGACTACTTTCAGACCTTCTCTCCCACCCCGAAGATGACCACTCTTCGGGTACTGCTGCACGTAGCTGCTCACCGCGACTACGAGCTGCACTCTCTTGACTTCAGCACTGCTTTCTTGCAGGGTAGCCTGCACGAGGAGATCTGGCTGCGTCGCCCACCTGGCTTCACTGGGTCTTTTCCTCCTGGCACCCAGTGGAGCCTCCGGCGGCCAGTCTACGGTCTCCGCCAGGCACCGCGTGAGTGGCACGACACACTGAGGACTACACTTGCGGCTCTTGGGTTTGCTCCCTCTACTGCCGACCCGTCGCTGTTTCTGCGCACCAACACTTCTTTGCCGCCGTTCTACATCCTCGTGTACGTCGACGACTTGGTCTTTGCCACAGCTGACACTGCTGGACTCGCCCACGTGAAGTCCGAGCTGCAGAAGAGACACACGTGCACAGACCTGGGTGAACTGCGCAGCTACCTTGGCTTGCAGATCACCCGGGACAGAGCACGCCGCACCATTACCCTGACTCAGTCACACATGGTGCAGCAGGTCCTTCAGCGCTTCGGCTTCACGTACTCCTCGCCTCAGGCCACTCCTCTGCCTACTCGCCACTCGCTCTCAGCTCTGCCTTCGGATGAGTCCGTAGAGTCGAGTGGCCCGTACCCAGAGCTTGTTGGCTGCCTCATGTATCTGATGACCTGCACACGACCTGACCTTGCATACCCTCTTAGCATTCTCGCACGCTGTGTTGCTCCTGGGAGACACAGACCGGAGCACATGGCTGCAGCGAAGAGGGTGTTGCGCTACTTGTGCAGTACGTCGGGCATGGGGCTTGTGCTTGGAGGGCAGAGTCCAGTGGTCCTCACTGGGCACGCAGACGCTTCTTGGGCTGACGACCAGGCTACGCAGCGGTCGTCACAGGGTTACACCTTCAGCCTTGGTTCCGGTTCTGTTTCGTGGCGGGCTACCCGCTCGTCTTCTGTTCTCGGCTCCAGTTGTGAGGCTGAGATCTACGCTGGGGCCATGGCTGCACAGGAGCTTCGCTGGCTCACCTACCTGCTGACTGACCTCGGAGAGCCGCCTCGTTCTCCTCCAGTGCTGTACGTAGACAACAAGGCCATGCTGGCCTTGTGTCGAGAGCAGAGACTGGAGCACAGAACGAAGCACATTGCTCTCCGCTACTTCCTTGCTCGTGAGCTACAGCAGCGTGGTCAGCTGCGACTTGCGTACGTGGCCTCTCAGGCCAACACTGCTGATATCTTCACCAAGGCACTTGCGCCTTGTGATCATCAGCGTTTCTGTACTCAGCTGGGCCTTGTGCCTACCTTGCCTCACTTGCTCACCCCTTGACCTTGTTTGTACTGTTGCATATATATATACACGTGCTCTTGCTTGTCTAGCCTTATATATATATGTAATCCTGCATGTGAACTGGCCTTGTGGCCTTGAACTTGTGCTCGGAATGTGTGGTGACTTTGTGATCCACCCTGAGCTTGCTTTGCTTTGCTTGACTGGTCTTGTGACCCCTTGTTCTCCCCCACTTTGCCTATGGGGGTGTGTCAGATTTATATGACAGAGCTACTGTAGGCTATAGTGGGGTAGCACATATGGGGTACAGTTTTCTAGGGTTTGTATTTGTACCCAACTTTCCCTTAGTCATTCTCATTCCTGTTTTCTTAATTCACAATTGATCCCTATAAGCGTAGGGAAAAGCATCAAGCGACCCAAATTTTGTTTCATATTCGGGTGGCCCATGTTCAAATACACCTTCCAGAGCAACTTCAGCTTGGTTCGCGCGCACACAAAAGTTCGGCGCCCGCGCGATGACGGGCGTGCCTGCCCACAAATGCTAAGGAAGCGCATTGATCCCTATAAGCGTAGGAAAAAAAACATCCAACGACCCGAATTTTGTTGCATATTCGGGTGGCCCATGTTCAAATACACCTTCAAGAGCAACTTCTTCCTGGTTCGTGCGCACAGAAAAGTTCGGCGCCCGCGATGACGGCCGTGCCTGCCTACAAAGGCTAAGGAAGCGCATGAATCCCTATAAGCGTAAGGAAAAGCATCGAACGACCCAAATATTGTTGCATATTCGGGTAGCCCATGTTCAAATACACCTTCCACAGCAACTTCAGCTTAATTCGCGCGCACAGAAATGTTCGGCGCCTACGATGACGGCCGTGCCTGCCCACAGATGCTAAGGAAGCGCATTGATCCCTATAAGTGTAGAAAAAACATCAAACGACCCGAATTTTGTTGCATATTCGGGTGGCCCATGTTCAAATTTACCTTCCAGAGCAAATTCAGCTTGGTTCGCGCGCACAGAAAAGTTCGGCGCCCGTGATAACGGCCGTGCCTGCCCACAAATGCTAAAGAAGCGCATTGATCCCTATAAACGTAAGTAAAAGCATCCAACGACCCGAATATTGTTGCATATTCATGTGGCACATGTTTCAAATACACCTTCCAGAGCAACTTCAGCTTGGTTCGCACGTACAGAAAAGTTCGGCGCCCGCGATGACGGCCGTGCCTGCCGGCAAATGCTTAGGAAGCGCATGGATCCCTATAAGCGTGAAGAAAAGCATCCAACGACCCCAATATTGTTGCATATTCGGGTGGCCCATGTTCAAATACACCTTCCAGAGCAACTTCAGCTTGGTTCGCGCGCACAAAAAAAGTTCGGCGCCCGTGATGACGGCCGTTGCCTGCCCACAAATGCTAAGGAAGCGCATGGATCCCTATAGGTGTAGGGAAAAGCATCAAACGGCTCGATTGTTGTTGCATATTCGGGTGGCCCATGTTCAAATACACCTTCCAAAGCAACTTCACCTTGGTTCGCGCGCACAGAAAAGTTCGGCGCCCGCGAAGACGGCCGTGCCTGCCGACAAATGCTAAGGAAGCGCATGGATCCCTATAGGCGTAGGAAAAAGCATCGAACGACCCCGATTATGTTGCATATTCAGGTGGCCCATGTTCAAATACACCTACCAGAGCAACTTCAGCTTGGTTCGCGCGCACAGAAAAGTTCGGCGCCCCGCGATTGACGGCAGTGCCTGCCGACAAATGCCTAAGGAAGCGCATGGATCCATATAAGCGTAAAGACAAGCACCCAACGACCCGAATATTTGTTGCATATTCGGTTGGCCCATGTTCAAATACACCTTCCAGAGTAACTTCAGCTTGGTTCGCGCGCACTGAAAAGTTCGGCGCCCGCGATGACGGCCGTGCCTGCCAACAGATGCTAAGGAAGCGCATGGATCCCTATAGGCGTAAGGAAAAGCATCGAACGACCCGAATATTGTTGCATATTCGGGTGGCCCATGTTCAAATACACCTTCCAAAGCAACTTCAGCTTGGTTCGCGCACACAGAAAAGTTCGGCGCCCGCGATGATGGCCGTGCCTGCCCACAAATGCTAAAGAAAGGAAGCGCATGGGTGATGAGAGTAGGGAGAAGGGTGATGAGAGTAGGGAGAAGGGTGATGAGAGTAGAGAGAAGGTTGATGAGAGTAGGGAGAAGGTGATGAGAGTAGGGAGAAGGGTGATGAGAGTAAAGAGAAGGGTGATGAGAGTAGGGAGAAGGTTGATGAGAGTAGGGGGAAAGGTGATGAGAGTAGAGAGAAGAATGATGAGAGTAGGGAGAAGGGTGATGAGAGTAGGGAGAAGGTGATGAGAGTAGGGAGAAAGGTGATGAGAGTAGGGAGAAAGGTGATGGGAATAGGGAGAAGGGTGATGAGAGTAGGGAGAAGGAAGATAAGAGTAGGGAGAAGGGAGATGAGAGATGATGCTTGCGACCCTCCCACGCCCTTGCTGGCTTGACAATAGGCCCAGACAAGTGCAGCCAGGTAACCCGGTAGAAGAAATACGCTCAGAACGAACACTTCAGCCTCAAAACGCGGAAGGATCCGCACATGTGCAGGAAGTGCAGCGGGCGCTCTTCATTCGGGAGGCGCTGATGACCAAAGATGCTTGCAACCCTCCCACGCCCTTGCTGGCTTGGCAATAGGCCCAGGCAAGCGCAGCCATTTGACCACAGTAGAAGAAAAACGCTCAGAACAAGCGCTTCTAGCCTCAAAACGCGGAAGGATCCGCACATGTGCAGGAAGTACAGCGGGCGCTCTTCATTCTCGAGCGCTGATGACCAATGATGCTCGCCACCCTCCCACGCCCTTGCTGGCTTGGAAATAGGCCCAGACAAGCGTAGCCATGTGACCAGGTAGAAGAAAAACGCTCAGAACGAGTGCTTCCAGCCCCGAAACGCGGAAAGATCCGCACATGTGCAGGAAGTGCAGCGGGCGCTTTTCATTCTGCGAGCGCCGATGACCGATGATGCTTGCATCAGGCGGGATGATGGAAGGAGGGAGGATGGGGCGGGGTGATGGAAAGCGGGAGAATGGGGCGGGGTGATGGAAAGCGGGAGAGTGGGGCGGGGTGATGGAAAGAGGGAGAATGGGGCAGGGTGATAGAAAGAGGGAGAATGGGGTGGGGTGATGGAAAGCGGGAGAATGGGGCAGGGTGGTGGAAAGAGGGAGAATGGGGGCGGGGTGATGGAAAGAGGGAGAAATGGGGCGGGGTGATGGAAAGCGGGAGAATGGGGCGGGGTGATGGAAAGTGGGAGAATGGGGCGGGGTGCTGGAAAGCGGGGAGAATGGGGCGGGGTGATGGAAAGCGGGAGAATGGGGTGGGGTGATGGAAAGAGGGAGAACGGGGCGGGGTGATGGAAAGCGGGGAGAATGGGGCGGGGTGATGGAAAGAGGGAGAATGGGGCGGGGTGATGGAAAGATGGAGAATGGGGCGGGGTGATGGAAAGCGGGAGAATGGGGAGGGGTGATGGAAAGAGGGAGAATGGAGCGGGGTGATGGAATGAGGGAGAATGGAGCGGGGTGATGGAAGGAGGGAGAATGGGGCGGGGTGATGGAAAGAGGGAGAATGGGGCGGGGTGATGGAAAGCGGGAGAATGGGGCGGGGTGATGGAAAGCGGGAGAATGGGGCGGGTTGCTGGAAACCGGGAGAATGGGGCGGGGTGATGGAAAGAGGGAAAATAGGGCAGGATGATGGAAAGCGGGAGAATGGGGCGGGGTGATGGAAAGCGGGAGAATGGGGCGGGGTGATGGAAAGCGGGAGAATGGGGCGGGGTGATGGAAAGAGGGAGAATGGGGCGGGGTGATGGAAAGCGGGAGAATGGGGCGGGGTGATGGAAAGAGGGAGAATGGGGCGGGGTGATGGAAAGATGGAGAATGGGGCGGGGGTGATGGAAAGCGGGAGAATGGGGAGGGGTGATGGAAAGAGGGAGAATGGAGCGGGGTGATGGAATGAGGGAGAATGGAGCGGGGGTGATGGAAGGAGGGAGAATGGGGCGGGGTGATGGAAAGAGGGAGAATGGGGCGGGGTGATGGAAAGCGGGAGAATGGGGCGGGGTGATGGAAGGAGGGAGGATGGGGCGGGGGTGATGGAAAGCGGGAGAATGGGGCGGGGTGATGGAAAGCGGGAGAATGAGGCGGGGTGATGGAAAGCGGGAGAATGGGGCGGGGTGATGGAAAGCGGGGAGAATGGGGCGGGGTGATGGAAAACGGGAGAATGGGGCGGGGTGATGGAAAGCAGGAGGATGGGGCGGGGTGATGAAAGGAGGGTGAATGGAGCGGGGTGATGGAAAGCGGGAGAATGGGGCGGGGTGATGGAAGCCGGAGGATGGGGCGGGGTGATGGAAGGAGGGAGAATGGAGCGGGGTGATGGAAAGCAGGAGAATGGGGCGGGGTGATGGAAAGCGGGAGAATGGGGCGGGGTGATGGAAAGCGGGAGAATGGGGCGGGGTGATGGAAAGCGGGAGAATGGGGCGGGGTGATGGAAAGCGGGAGAATGGGGCGGGGTGATGGAAAGCGGGAGAATGGGGTGGGGTGATGGAAAGTGGGAGAACGGGGCCGGGTGATGGAAAGCGGGAGAATGGGGCGGGGTGATGGAAAGCGGGAGAATGGGGCGGGTGATGGAAAGCGGGAGAATGGGGCGGGGTGATGAAAGAGGGAGAATGGGGCGGGGTGATGGAAAGCGGGAGAATGGGGCGGGGTGATGGAAGGAGGGAGTATGGGGCGGGGTGATGGAAAGCGGGAGAATGGGGCGGGGTGATGGAAAGCGGGAGAATGGGGCGGGGTGATGGAAAGCGGGAGAATGGGGCGGGGTGATGGAAAGCGGGAGAATGGGGCGGGGTGATGGAAAGCGGGAGAATGGGGCGGGGTGATGGAAGGAGGGAGAATGGGGCGGGGTGATGGAAGGAGGGAGAATGGGGCTGGGTGATGGAAAGCGGTAGAATGGGACGGGGTGATGGAAAGCGGGAGAATGGGGCGAGGTGATGGAAAGCGGGAGAATGGTGCGGGTTGATGGAAAGCGGGAGAATGGGGTGGGGTGATGGAAAGCGGGAGAATGGGGCGGGGTGATGGAAGGAGGGAGAATGGGGTTGGGTGATGGAAAGCGGTAGAATGGGGCGGGGTGATGGAAAGCGGGAGAATGGGGCGGGGTGATGAAAAGCGGGAGAATGGGGCGGGGTGATGGAAAGCGGGAGAATGGGGCGGGGTGATGGAAGGAGGGAGAATGGGGCGGGGTGATGGAAGGAGGGAGAATGGGGCTGGGTGATGGAAAGCGGTAGAATGGGACGGGGTGATGGAAAGCGGGAGAATGGGGCGAGGTGATGGAAAGCGGGAGAATGGTGCGGGTTGATGGAAAGCAGGAGAATGGGGTGGGGTGATGGAAAGCGGGAGAATGGGGCGGGGTGATGGAAGGAGGGAGAATGGGGCGGGGTGATGGAAGGAGGGAGAATGGGGTTGGGTGATGGAAAGCGGTAGAATGGGGCGGGGTGATGGAAAGCGGGAGAATGGGGCGGGGTGATGAAAAGCGGGAGAATGGGGCGGGGTGATGGAAAGCGGGAGAATGGGGCGGGGTGATGGAAAGCGGGAGAATGGGGCGGGGTGATGGAAAGCGGGAGAATGGGGCGGGGTGATGGAAAGCGGGAGAATGGGGCGGGGTGATGGAAAGCGGGAGAATGGGGCGGGTTGCTGGAAAGCGGGAGAATGGGGCGGGGTGATGGAAAGTGGGAGAATGGGGCGGGGTGATAGAAAGCGGGAGAATGGGGCGGGGTGATGGAAAGCGGGGAGAATCGGGCGGGGTGATGGAAAGCGGGAGAATGGGGCGGGGTGATGGAAAGCGGGAAATGGGGCGGGGTGATGGAAAGCGGGAGAATGGGGTGGGGTGATGGAAAGCGGGAGAATGGGGCGGGGTGATGGAAGCGGGAGAATGGGGCGGAGTGATGGAAGGAGGGGGGATGGGGCGGAGTGATGGGAAGCGGGAGAATGGGGCAGAGTGTTGGAACACGGGAGAATGGGGCGGGATGATGGAAGGCGAGAGAATGGGGCGGGGTGATGGAAAGCGGAAAGAATGGGGCGGGGTGATGGAAAGCGGGAGAATGAGGCGGGGTGATGGAAAGCGGGAGAATGGGGCGGGGTGATGGAAAGCGGGAGAATGAGGCGGGGTGATGGAAAGCGGGAGAATGGGGCGGGGTGATGGAAAGCGGGAGAATGGGGCGGGGTGATGGAAAGCGGGAGAATGGGGCGGTGGTGATGGAAAGCGGGAGAATGGGGCGGGGTGATGGAAAGTGGGAGAATGGGGCGGGTTGCTGGAAAGCGGGAGAATGGGGCGGGGTGATGGAAAGCGGGAGAATGGGGCGGGGTGATGGAAAGCGGGAGAATGGGGCGGGGTGATGGAAAGCGGGAGAATGGGGCGGGGAGATGGAAAGCGGGAGAATGGGACGGGGTGATGGAAAGCGGGAGAATGGGGCGGGGGTGATGGAAAGCGGGAGAATGGGGCGGGGTGATGGAAAGCGGGAGAATGGGGCGGGGTGATGGAAAGCGGGAGAATGGGGGCGGGGTGATGGAAAGCGGGAGAATGGGGCGGGGTGATGGAAAGTGGGAGAATGGGGCGGGTTGCTGGAAAGCGGGAGAATGGGGCGGGGTGATGGAAAGCGGGAGAATGGGGCGGGGTGATGGAAAGCGGGAAAATGGGGCGGGGTGATGGAAAGCGGGAGAATGGGGCGGGGGTGATGGAAAGCGGGAGAATGGGGATGGAAAGCGGGAGAATGAGGCGGGGTGATGGAAAGCGGGAGAATGGGGCGGGGTGATGGAAAGCGGGAGAATGAGGCGGGGTGATGGAAAGCGGGAGAATGGGGCGGGATGATGGAAAGCGGGAGAATGGGGCGGGGTGATGGAAAGCGGGAGAATGGGGCGGGGTGATGGAAAGCGGGAGAATGGGGCGGGGTGATGGAAAGCGGGAGAATGGGGCAAGGAGAAGGAAAGCGGGAGAATGGGGCGGGGTGATGGAAAGTGGGAGAATGGGGCGGGGTGATGGAAAACGGGGAGAATGGGGCGGGGTGATGGAAAGCGGGAGAATGGGGCGGGGTGATGGAAAGCGGGAGAATGGGGCAGGTGATGGAAAGCGGGAGAATGGGGCGGGGTGATGGAAAGCGGGAGAATGGGGCGGGTTGCTGGAAAGCGGGAGAATGGGGCGGGGTGATGGAAAGCGGGGAGAATGGGGCGGGGTGATAGAAAGCGGGAGAATGGGGCGGGGTGATGGAAAGTGGGAGAATGGGGCGGGTTGCTGGAAAGCGGGAGAATGGGGCGGGGTGATGGAAAGTGGGAGAATGGGGCGGGTTGATAGAAAGCGGGAGAATGGGGCGGGGTGATGGAAAGCGGGAGAATGGGGCGGGGTGATGGAAAGCGGGAGAATGGGGCGGGGTGATGGAAAGTGGGAGAATGGGGCGGGTTGCTGGAAAGCGGGAGAATGGGGCGGGGTGATGGAAAGTGGGAGAATGGGGCGGGGTGATAGAAAGCGGGAGAATGGGGCGGGGTGATGGAAAGCGGGAGAATGGGGCGGGGTGATGGAAAGCGGGAGAATGGGGCGGGGTGATGGAAAGCGGGAAAATGGGGCGGGGTGATGGAAAGCGGGAGAATGGGGCGGGGTGATGGAAAGCGGGAGAATGGGGCGGGGTGATGGAAGCGGGAGAATGGGGCGGAGTGATGGAAGGAGGGGGGATGGGGCGGAGTGATGGGAAGCGGGAGAATGGGGCAGAGTGTTGGAACACGGGAGAATGGGGCGGGATGATGGAAGGCGAGAGAATGGGGCGGGGTGATGGAAAGCGGAAGAATGGGGCGGGGTGATGGAAAGCGGGAGAATGAGGCGGGGTGATGGAAAGCGGGAGAATGGGGCGGGGTGATGGAAAGCGGGAGAATGAGGCGGGGTGATGGAAAGCGGGAGAATGGGGCGGGTGATGGAAAGCGGGAGAATGGGGCGGGGTGATGGAAAGCGGGAGAATGGGGCGGGGTGATGGAAAGCGGGAGAATGGGGCGGGGTGATGGAAAGCGGGAGAATGGGGCGGGGTGATGGAAAGCGGGAGAATGGGGCGGGGTGATGGAAAGCGGGAGAATGGGCCGGGGTGATGGAAAGCGGGAGAATGGGGCGGGGTGATGGAAAGCGGGAGAATGGGGCGGGGTGATGGAAAGCGGGAGAATGGGGCGGGGAGATGGAAAGCGGGAGAATGGGGCGGGGTGATGGAAAGCGGGAGAATGGGGCGGGGTGATGGAAAGCGGGAGAATGGGGCGGGGTGATGGAAAGCAGGAGAATGGGGCGGGGTGATGGAAAGCGGGAGAATGGGGCGGGGTGATGGAAAGCGGGAGAATGGGGCGGGTTGCTGGAAAGCGGGAGGATGGGGCGGGGGTGATGGAAAGCGGGAGAATGGGGCGGGGTGATAGAAAGCGGGAGAATGGGGCGGGGTGCTGGAAAGCGGGAGAATGGGGCGGGGTGATGGAAAGCGGGAGAATGGGGCGGGGTGATGGAAAGTGGGAGAATGGGGCGGGTTGCTGGAAAGCGGGAGAATGGGGCGGGGTGATGGAAAGTGGGAGAATGGGGCGGGTGATAGAAAGCGGGAGAATGGGGCGGGGTGATGGAAAGCGGGAGAATGGGGCGGGGTGATGGAAAGCGGGAGAATGGGGCGGGGTGATGGAAAGCGGGAAAATGGGCGGGGTGATGGAAAGCGGGAGAATGGGGCGGGGTGATGGAAAGCGGGAGAATGGGGCGGGGTGATGGAAGCGGGAGAATGGGGCGGAGTGATGGAAGGAGGGGGGATGGGGCGGAGTGATGGGAAGCGGGAGAATGGGGCGGAGTGATGGAAGGAGGGGGGATGGGGCGGGGTGATGGAAAGCGGGAGAATGGGGCGGGGTGATGGAAAGCGGGAGAATGAGGCGGGGTGATGGAAAGCGGGAGAATGGGGCGGGGTGATGGAAAGCGGGAGAATGGGGCGGGGTGATGGAAAGCGGGAGAATGGGGCGGGGTGATGGAAAGCGGGAGAATGGGGCGGGGTGATGGAAAGCGGGAGAATGGGGCGGGGAGATGGAAAGCGGGAGAATGGGGCGGGGTGATGGAAAGCGGGAGAATGGGGCGGGGTGATGGAAAGCGGGAGAATGGGCCGGGGTGATGGAAAGCGGGAGAATGGGGCGGGGTGATGGAAAGCGGGAGAATGGGGCGGGGAGATGGAAAGCGGGAGAATGGGGCGGGGTGACGGAAAGCGGGAGAATGGGGCGGGGTGATGGAAAGCGGGAGAATGGGGCGGGGTGATAGAAAGCGGGAGAATGGGGCGGGGAGATGGAAAGCGGGAGAATGGGGCGGGGTGATGGAAAGCGGGAGAATGGGGCGGGGTGATGGAATGCGGGAGAATGGGGCGGGTTGCTGGAAAGCGGGAGAATGGGGCGGGGTGATGGAAAGCGGGAGAATGGGGCGGGGTGATGGAAAGCGGGAGAATGGGGCGGGGTGATGGAATGTGGGAGAATGGGGCGAGTTGCTGGAAAGCGGGAGAATGGGGCGGGGTGATGGAAAGTGGGAGAATGGGGCGGGGTGATAGAAAGCGGGAGAATGGGGCGGGGTGATGGAAAGCGGGAGAATGGGGCGGGGTGATGGAAAGCGGGAGAATGGGGCGGGGTGATGGAAAGCGGGAAAATGGGGCGGGGGTGATGGAAAGCGGGAGAATGGGGCGGGGTGATGGAAAGCGGGAGAATGGGGCGGGGGTGATGGAAGCGGGAGAATGGGGCGGAGTGATGGAAGGAGGGGGGATGGGGCGGAGTGATGGGAAGCGGGAGAATGGGGCAGAGTGTTGGAACACGGGAGAATGGGGCGGGATGATGGAAGGCGAGAGAATGGGGCGGGGTGATGGAAAGCGGAAGAATGGGGCGGGGTGATGGAAAGCGGGAGAATGAGGCGGGGTGATGGAAAGCGGGAGAATGGGGCGGGGTGATGGAAAGCGGGAGAATGAGGCGGGGTGATGGAAAGCGGGAGAATGGGGCGGGGTGATGGAAAGCGGGAGAATGGGTCGGGGTGATGGAAAGCGGGAGAATGGGGCGGGGTGATGGAAAGCGGGAGAATGGGTCGGAGTGATGGAAGGAGGGGGGATGGGGCGGAGTGATGGGAAGCGGGAGAATGGGGCGGAGTGATGGAAGGAGGGGGGATGGGGCGGGGTGATGGAAAGCGGGAGAATGGGGCGGGGTGATGGAAAGCGGGAGAATGAGGCGGGGTGATGGAAAGCGGGAGAATGGGGCGGGGTGATGGAAAGCGGGAGAATGGGGCGGGGTGATGGAAAGCGGGAGAATGGGGCGGGGTGATGGAAAAGCGGGAGAATGGGGCGGGGTGATGGAAACCGGGAGAATGGGGCGGGGAGATGGAAAGCGGGAGAATGGGGCGGGGTGATGGAAAGCGGGAGAATGGGGCGGGGTGATGGAAAGCGGGAGAATGGGCCGGGGTGATGGAAAGCGGGAGAATGGGGCGGGGTGATGGAAAGCGGCAGAATGGGGCGGGGAGATGGAAAGCGGGAGAATGGGGCGGGGTGACGGAAAGCGGGAGAATGGGGCGGGGTGAGGGAAAGCGGGAGAATGGGGCGGGGTGATAGAAAGCGGGAGAATGGGGCGGGGAGATGGAAAGCGGGAGAATGGGGCGGGGTGATGGAAAGCGGGAGAATGGGGCGGGGTGATGGAATGCGGGAGAATGGGGCGGGTTGCTGGAAAGCGGGAGAATGGGGCGGGGTGATGGAAAGCGGGAGAATGGGGCGGGGTGATGGAAAGCGGGAGAATGGGGCGGGGTGATGGAATGTGGGAGAATGGGGCGAGTTGCTGGAAAGCGGGAGAATGGGGCGGGGTGATGGAAAGTGGGAGAATGGGGCGGGGTGATAGAAAGCGGGAGAATGGGGCGGGGTGATGGAAAGCGGGGGAGAATGGGGCGGGGTGATGGAAAGCGGGAGAATGGGGCGGGGGTGATGGAAAGCGGGAAAATGGGGCGGGGTGATGGAAAGCGGGAGAATGGGGCGGGGTGATGGAAAGCGGGAGAATGGGGCGGGGTGATGGAAGCGGGAGAATGGGGCGGAGTGATGGAAGGAGGGGGGATGGGGCGGAGTGATGGGAAGCGGGAGAATGGGGCAGAGCGTTGGAACACGGGAGAATGGGGCGGGATGATGGAAGGCGAGAGAATGGGGCGGGGGTGATGGAAGCGGAAGAATGGGCGGGGTGATGGAAAGCGGGAGAATGAGGCGGGGTGATGGAAAGCGGGAGAATGGGGCGGGGTGATGGAAAGCGGGAGAATGAGGCGGGGTGATGGAAAGCGGGAGAATGGGGCGGGGTGATGGAAAGCGGGAGAATGGGGCGGGGTGATGGAAGCGGGAGAATGGGGCGGGTGATGGAAAGCGGGAGAATGGGGCGGGGTGATGGAAAGCGGGAGAATGGGGCGGGGAGATGGAAAGCGGGAGAATGGGGCCGGGGTGATGGAAAGCGGGAGAATGGGGCGGGGTGATGGGAAAGCGGGAGAATGGGCCGGGGTGATGGAAAGCGGGAGAATGGGGCGGGGTGATGGAAAGCGGGGAGAATGGGGCGGGGTGATGGAAAGCGGGAGAATGGGGCGGGGTGATGGAAAGCGGTAGAATGGGGCGGGGTGATGGAAAGCGGGGAGAATGGGGCGGGGTGATGGAAGCGGGAGAATGGGGCGGGGTGATGGAAAGCGGGAGAATGGGGCGGGGTGATGGAATGTGGGAGAATGGGGGCGGGTTGCTGGAAAGCGGGAGAATGGGGCGGGGTGATGGAAAGTGGGAGAATGGGGCGGGTTGCTGGAAAGCGGGAGAATGGGGCGGGGTGATGGAAAGCGGGAGAATGGGGCGGGGTGATGGAAAGCGGGAGAATGGGGCGGGGTGATGGAAAGCGGGAGAATGGGGCGGGGTGATGGAAAGCGGGAGAATGGGGCGGGGTGATGGAAAGCGGGAGAATGGGGCGGGGTGATGGAAAGCGGGAGAATGGGTCGGGGTGATGGAAGGAGGGAGAATGGGGCTGGATGATGGAAAGCGGGAGAATGGGGCGGGGTGATGAAAAGTGGGAGAATGGGGCGGGGTGATGGAAAGCGGGAGAATGGGGCGGGGTGATGGAAAGCGGGAGAATGGGGCGGGGTGATGGAAAGCGGGAGAATGGGGCGGGGTGATGGAAAGCGGGAGAATGGGGCGGGGTGATGGAAAGCGGGAGAATGGGGCGGGGGTGATGGAAAGCGGGAGAATGGGTCGGGGTGATGGAAGGAGGGAGAATGGGCTGGATGATGGAAAGCGGGAGAATGGGGCGGGGTGATGAAAAGTGGGAGAATGGGGCGGGGGTGATGGAAAGCGGGAGAATGGGGCGGGGTGATGGAAAGCGGGAGAATGGGGCGGGGTGATGGAAAGCGGGAGAATGGGGCGGGGTGATGGAAAGCGGGAGAATGGGGCGGGGTGATGGAAAGCGGGAGAATGGGCGGGGTGATGGAAAGCGGGAGAATGGGTCGGGGTGATGGAAGGAGGGAGAATGGGGCGGGGTGATGGAAGGAGGGAGAATGGGCTGGATGATGGAAAGCGGGAGAATGGGGCGGGGTGATGAAAAGTGGGAGAATGGGGCGGGGTGATGGAAAGCGGGAGAATGGGCGGGGTGATGGAAAGCGGGAGAATGGGGCGGGGTGATGGAAAGCGGGAGAATGGGGCGGGGTGATGGAAAGCGGGAGAATGGGGCGGGGTGATGGAAAGCGGGAGAATGGGGCGGGGTGATGGAAAGCGGGAGAATGGGGCGGGGTGATGGAAAGCGGGAGAATGGGGCGGGAGATGGAAAGCGGGAGAATGGGGCGGGGTGATGGAAAGCGGGAGAATGGGGCGGGGTGATGGGAAAGCGGGAGAATGGGGCGGGGTGATGGAAAGCGGGAGAATGGGGCGGGGTGATGGAAAGCGGGAGAATGGGGCGGGGTGATGGAAAGCGGGAGAATGGGGCGGGGTGATGGAAAGCGGGAGAAAGGGGCGGGGTGATGGAATGTGGGAGAATGGGGCGGGTTGCTGGAAAGCGGGAGAATGGGGCGGGGTGATGGAAAGTGGGAGAATGGGGCGGGTTGCTGTAAAGCGGGAGAATGGGGCGGGGTGATGGAAAGCAGGGAGAATGGGGCGGGGTGATGGAAAGCGGGAGAATGGGGCGGGGTGATGGAAAGCGGGAGAATGGGGCGGGGTGATGGAAAGCGGGAGAATGGGGCGGGGTGATGGAAAGCGGGAGAATGGGGCGGGGTGATGGAAAGCGGGAGAATGGGTCGGGGTGATGGAAGGAGGGAGAATGGGGCGGGGTGATGGAAGGAGGGAGAATGGGGCTGGATGATGGAAAGCAGGAGAATGGGGCGGGGTGATGAAAAGTGGGAGAATGGGGCGGGGTGATGGAAAGCGGGAGAATGGGGCGGGGTGATGGAAAGCGGGAGAATGGGGCGGGGTGATGGAAAGCGGGAGAATGGGGCGGGGTGATGGAAAGCGGGAGAATGGGGCGGGGTGATGGAAAGCGGGAGAATGGGGCGGGGTGATGGAAAGCGGGAGAATGGGGCGGGGTGATGGAAAGCGGGAGAATGGGGCGGGGTGATGGAAGCGGGAGAATGGGGCGGAGTGATGGAAGGCGGGAGAATGGGGCGTGGTCATGGAAGGAGGGAGAATGGGGCGGGGTGATGGAAAGCGGGAGAATGGGGCGGGGTGATGGAAAGCGGGAGAATGGGGCGGGGTGATGGAAAGCGGGGAGAATGGGGCGGGGTGATGGAAAGCGGGAGAATGGGGCGGGTGATGGAAAGCGGGAGAATGGGGGCGGGGTGATGGAAAGCGGGAGAATGGGGCGGGTGATGGAAAGCGGGAGAATGGGGCGTGGTCATGGAAGGAGGGAGAATGGGGCGGGGTGATGGAAAGCGGGAGAATGGGGCGGGGTGATGGAAAGCGGGAGAATGGGGCGGGGTGATGGAAAGCGGGAGAATGGGGCGGGGTGATGGAAAGCGGGGAGAATGGGGCGGGGTGATGGAAAGCGGGAGAATGGGGCGGGGTGATGGAAAGCGGGAGAATGGGGCGGGGTGATGGAAAGCGGGAGAATGGGGCGGGGTGATGGAAATCGGGAGAATGGGGCGGGGTGATGGAAAGCGGGAGAATGGGGCAGGGTGATGGAAAGCAGGAGAATGGGGCGGGGTGATGGAAAGCGGGAGAATGGGGCGGGGTGATGGAAACCAGGAGAATGGGGCGGGGTGATGGAAAGCGGGAGAATGGGGCAGGGTGATGGAAAGCGGGAGAATGGGGCGAGGTGATGGAAAGCGGGAGAATGGAGCGGGGTGATGGAAAGCGGGAGAATTGGGCGGGGTGATGGAAAGCGGGAGAATTGGGCGGGGTGATGGAAAGTTTGAGAATGGGGCGGGGTGATGGAAAGCGGGAGAATGGGGCAGGGTGATGGAAGGAGGGAGAATGGGGCGGGGTGATGGAAGGAGGGAGAATGGGGGCGGGTGATGGAAAGCGGGAGAATGGGGCGGGGGTGATGGAAAGCGGGAGAATGGGGCGGGTGATGGAAAGGGGGAGAATGGGGCGGGGTGATGGAAAGCGGGAGAATGGGCGGGGTGATGGAAAGCGGGAGAATCGGGCGTGGTCATGGAAGGAGGGAGAATGGGGCGGGGTGATGGAAAGCGGGAGAATGGGCGGGGTGATGGAAAGCGGGAGAATGGGGCGGGGTGATGGAAGGCGGGAGAATGGGGCGGGGTGACGGAAAGCGGGAGAATAGGGCGGTGTGATAGAAGGAGGGAGAATGGGGCGGGTTGATGGAAGGAGGGAGAAAGGGGCGGGGTGATGGAAAGCGGGAGAATGGGGCGGGGTGATGGAAAGCGGGAGAATGGGGCGGGGTGATGGAAAGCGGGAGAATGGGCGGGGTGATGGAAAGCGGGAGAATGGGGCGGGGGTGATGGAAAGCGGGAGAATGGGGCGGGGTGATGGAAAGCGGAGAGAATGGGGCGGGGTGATGGAAAGCGGGAGAATGGGGCGGGGTGATGGAAAGCGGGAGAATGGGGCAGGGTGATGGAAAGCAGGAGAATGGGGCGGGGTGATGGAAAAGCGGGAGAATGGGGCGGGGTGATGGAAAGCAGGAGAATGGGGCGGGGGTGATGGAAAGCGGGAGAATGGGGCAGGGTGATGGAAAGCGGGAGAATGGGGCGAGGTGATGGAAAGCGGGAGAATGGAGCGGGGTGATGGAAAGCGGGAGAATTGGGCGGGGTGATATAAAGCGGGAGAATTCGGCGGGGTGATGGAAAGCGGGAGAATGGGGCGGGGTGGATGGAAAGCGGGAGAATGGGGCGGGGTGTGATGGAAGGAGGGAGAATGGGGCGGGGTGATGGAAGGAGGGGAGAATGGGGCGGGGTGATGGAAAGAGGGAGAATGGGGCGGGGTGATGTGAAAGCGGGAGAATGGGGCGGGTGATGGAAAGCGGGGAGAATGGGGGCGGGAGTGATGGAAAGCGGGAGAATGGGGTGGGTTGATGGAAAGCGGGAGAATGGGGCGGGGGTGATGGAAGGAGGGAGAAGGGGCAAGGTGATGGAAGGAGGGAGAATGGGGCGGGGTGATGGAAAGCGGGAGAATGGGGCGGGTGGTGGAAAGCAGGAGAATGGGGCGGGGTGATGGAAAGTGGGAGAATGGGGCAGGGTGATGGAAAGCGGGGAGAATGGGGCGGGGTGATGGAAAGCGGGAGAATGGGGCGGGGTGATGGAAAGCGGGAGAATGGGGCGGGGTGATGGAAAGCGGGAGAATGGGCGGGGTGATGGAAAGCGGTGAGAATGGGGCGGGGTGGTGGAAAGCAGGAGAATGGGGCTGGGTGATGGAAAGCGGAGAGAATGGGGCAGGGGTGATGGAAAGCGGGAGAGGGGCGGGGTTGATGGAAGGAGGGGAGAATGGGGCGGGGTGATGGAAGGAGGGAGAATGGGGCGGGTGATGGAAAGCGGGAGAATGGGGCGGGGTGATGGAAAGCAGGAGAAATGGGCGGGGTGATGGAAAGCGGGAGAATGGGGCAGGGTTGATGGAAAGCGGGAGAATGGGGCGGGGTGATGGAAAGCGGGGAGAATAAGGTGGGTTGATGGAAAGCGGGAGAATGGGGCGGGGTGATGGAAAGCGGGAGAATGGGGCGGGGTGATGGAAAGCGGGAGAATGGGCGGGGTGATGGAAAGCGGGAGAATGGGGCGGGTGATGGAAAGCGGGAGAATGGGCAGGGTGTGGAAAGCGGGAGACTGGGGCGGGGTGATGGAAAGCGGGAGAATGAGGTGGGTTGATGGAAAGCGGGAGAATGGGGCGGGTGAGGGAAGGAGGGAGAATGGGGCAAGGTGATGGAAGGAGGGAGAATGGGGCGGGGTCATGGAAAGCGGTGAGAATGGGGCGGGGTGATGGAAAGCAGGAGAACTGGGGCGGGGTGATGGAAAGCGGGAGAATGGGGCAGGGTGATGGAAAGCGGGAGAATGGGGCGGGGTGATGGAAAGCGGGAGAATGGGGCGGGGTGATGGAAAGCGGGAGAATTGGGCGGGGTGATGGAAAGCGGGAGAATGGGGCGGGGTGATGGAAAGCGGGAGAATTGGGCAGGGTGATGGAAGGAGGGAGAATGGGGCAGGGTGATGGAAGGAGGGAGAATGGGGCGGGGTGATGGAAAGCGGGAGAATGGGCCGGGGTGATGGAAAGCAGGAGAATGGGGCGGGTTGATGCAAAGCGGTGAGAATGGGGCGGGGTGACGGAAAGCGGGAGAATGGGCCGGGGTGACGGAAAGCGGGAGAATGGGACGGGGTGATGGAAGGAGGGAGAATGGAGCGGGGTGATAGAAAGCGGGAGAATTGGGCGGGGTGATGGAAAGCGGGAGAATTGGGTGGGGTGATGGAAAGCGGGAGAATGGGCGGGGTGATGGAAAGCGGGAGAATGGTGCGTGGTGATGGAAGGAGGGAGAATGGGGCGGGGTGATGGAAGGGGAGAATGGGGCGGGGTGATGGAATGCGGGAAAATGGGGCGGGGTGATGGAAAGCGGGAGATGGGGCGGGGTGATGGAAAGCGGGAGAATGGGGCGTGGGATGGAAGGAGGGAGAATGGGGCGGGGTGATGGAAAGCGGGAGAATGGGGCGGGGTGATGGAAAGCAAGAGATGGGGCGGTGTGATGGAAAGCGGGAGAATGGGGCGGGGTGATGGAAAGCGGGAGAATGGGGCGGGGTGATGGAAAGTGGAGAATGGGGCGGGGTGATGGAAAGCGGGAGAGATGGGGCGGGGTGATGGAAAGCGGGAGAATGGGACGGGGTGATGGAAAGCGGGAGAATGGGGCGGGGTGATTGGAAAGCGGGAGATTGGGGCAGGGTGATGGAAAGCAGGAGAATGGGCGAGGTGATGGAAAGCGGGAGAATGGAGCGGGGTGATGGAAAAGCGGGAGAACTGGGTGGGTGATGGAAAGATGGGTGCGGGAAGAATTGGGCGTGGTGATGGAAAGCGGGAGAATGGGCGCGGGGTGATGGAAAGCGGGAGAATGGGGCGGGGTGATGGAAGGAGGGAGAATGGAGCAGGGTGATGGAAGGAGGGAGAATGGGGCGGGGTGATGGAAAGCGGGAGAATGGGGCGGGGTGATGGAAAGCGGGAGAATGGGGCGGGTGATGGAAAGGGGAGAATGGGGTGGGGTGATGGAAAGCGGGAGAAGGGGCGGTGTCCGGAAGTGGGAGATTGGGGCGGGGTGATGGAAAGCAGGAGAACGGGTGGGATGATGGAAAGCGGGGAGAATGGGGTGGGGTGATGGAAAGCGGAGAATGGGGCGGGGTGATGGATAGCGGGAGAATGGGGCGGGCGGGAGAAGGG
>CANJKZ010001179.1:0-51156 GCA_947471745.1 Closterium sp. Naga37s-1 | reverse complement strand
TTCCACAGGACCAACTGGCCGGTTGGTCCAACCGGTCCACAGGACCAACTGGCCGGTTGGTCCACCCGGTCCACAGGACCAACTGGCCGGGTTGGTCCAACCGGTCCACAGGACCAACAGGCCGGTGGTCCAACCGGTCCACATGACCAACTGGCCGGTTGGTCCAACCGGTCCACAGGACCAACTGGCCGGTGGTCCAACGGTCCACAGGACCAACTGGCCGGTTGGTCCAACCGGTCCACAGGACCAACTGGCCGGTTGGCCAACCGGTCCACAGGACCAACTGGCGGTTGGTCCAACCGGTCCACAGGACCAACTGGCCGGTTGGTCCAACCGGTCCACAGGACCAACTGGCCGGTTGGTCCAACCGGTCCACAGGACCAACTGGCCGGTTGGTCCAACGGTCCACAGGACCAACAGGCCGGTTGGTCCAACCGGTCCACAGGACCAAAATGGCCGGTTGGGTCAACCGGTCCACAGGACCAACTGGCCGGTTGGTCCAACGGTCCACAGGACAAACTGGCCGGTTGGTCCAACCGGTCCACAGGACCAACTGGCCGGTTGGTCCAAACCGGTCCACAGGACCAACAGGCCCGGTTGGTCCAACCGGTCCACAGGACCAACTGGCCGGTTGGTCCAACCGGTCCACAGGACCAACAGGGCGGTTGGTCCAACCGGTCCACAGGACCAACTGGCCGGTTGGTCCAACCGGTCCACAGGACCAACTGGCCGGTTGGTCAAACCGGTCCACAGGACCAACAGGCCGGTTGGTCCAACCGGTCCACAGGACCAACTGGCCGGTTGGTCCAACCGGTCCACGGACCAACAGGCCGGTTGGTCCAACCGGTCCACAGGACCAACAGGCCGGTGGTCCAACCGGTCCACAGGACCAACAGGCCGGTTGGTCCAACGGTCCACAGGACCAACAGGCCGGTTGGTCAAACCGGTCCACAGGACCAACTGGCCGGTTGGTCCAACCGGTCCACAGGACCAACTGGCCGGTTGGTCCAACCGGTCCACAGGACCAACTGGCCGGTTGGTCCAACCGGTCCACATGACCAACTGGCCGGTTGGTCCAACCGGTCCACAGGACCAACTGGCCGGTTGGTCCAACCGGTCCACATGACCAACTGGCCGGTTGGTCCAACCGGTCCACAGGACCAACAGGCCGGTTGGTCCAACCGGTCCACAGGACCAAAGGCCGGTTGGTCCACGGTCCACAGGACCAACAGGCCGGTTGGTCCAACCGGTCCACAGGACCAACTGGCCGGTTGGTCCAAACGGTCCACAGGACCAACAGGCCGGTTGGTCCAACCGGTCCACAGGACCAACTGGCCGGTTGGTCCAACCGGTCCACAGGACCAACTGGCCGGTTGGTCCAACCGGTCCACAGGACCAACAGCCGGTTGGTCCAACCGGTCCACAGGACCAACTGGCCGGTTGGTCCAACCGGTCCACAGGACCAACAGGCCGGTTGGTCCAACCGGTCCACAGGACCAACTGGCCGGTTGGTCCAACCGGTCCACAGGACCAATGGCCGGTTGGTCCAACCGGTCCACAGGACCAACAGGCCGGTTGGTCCAACCGGTCCACAGGACCAACTGGCGGTTGGTCCAACCGGTCCACAGGACCAACTGGCCGGTTGGTCCAACCGGTCCACAGGACCAACAGGCCGGTTGGTCCAACCGGTCCACAGGACCAACTGGCCGGTTGGTCCAACCGGTCCACAGGACCAACTGGCCGGTTGGTCCAACCGGTCCACAGGACCAACAGGCCGGTTGGTCCAACCGGTCCACAGGACCAACTGGCCGGTTGGTCCAACCGGTCCACAGGACCAACAGGCCGGTTGGTCCAACCGGTCCACAGGACCAACTGGCCGGTTGGTCCAACCGGTCCACAGGACCAACTGGCCGGTTGGTCCAACCGGTCCACAGGACCAACAGGCCGGTTGGTCCAACCGGTCCACAGGACCAACTGGCCGGTTGGTCCAACCGGTCCACAGGACCAACTGGCCGGTTGGTCCAACCGGTCCACAGGACCAACTGGCCGGTTGGTCCAACCGGTCCACAGGACCAACAGGCCGGTTGGTCCAACCGGTCCACAGGACCAACTGGCCGGTTGGTCCAACCGGTCCACAGGACCAACAGGCCGGTTGGTCCAACCGGTCCACAGGACCAACTGGCCGGTTGGTCCAACCGGTCCACAGGACCAACAGGCCGGTTGGTCCAACCGGTCCACAGGACCAACAGGCCGGTTGGTCCAACCGGTCCACAGGACCAACAGGCCGGTTGGTCCAACCGGTCCACAGGACCAACTGGCCGGTTGGTCCAACCGGTCCACAGGACCAACTGGCCGGTTGGTCCAACCGGTCCACAGGACCAACTGGCCGGTTGGTCCAATCCGGGTCCACAGGACCAACATGGCCGGTTGGTACCAAC
This sequence comes from Closterium sp. Naga37s-1, assembly GCA_947471745.1. NCBI lineage: Eukaryota > Viridiplantae > Streptophyta > Zygnematophyceae > Desmidiales > Closteriaceae > Closterium > Closterium sp. Naga37s-1. The sequence continues at coordinate 48,718 of CANJKZ010001179.1, read as the reverse complement.
CGGTCCACGAGGACCTAACTGGCCGGTTGGTCCAACCGGTCCACCAGGGACCAACCTGGCCGGGTTGGTCCAACCGTTCCCACAGGACCAACTGTGCCGTGTTGGATCCAACCGGTCCACATGACCTAACTGGTCCGGGCTTGGTCCAACAGGTCCACTAGGACCAACTGGCCGGGTTGGTACCAACCGGGTCCACAGACCAACTGGCCGGTTGGTCCAACCGGTCCACAGGACCAAATGGCCGGTGTGGTCTAACCGGTCCACAGGACCAACATGGCCGGTTGGACAACCGGGTCCACACAGGACCAACAGCCGTTGTCCCACCGGCCTGACCAACTGGCCGGTGGCTCCAACGGTGGCCCACAGGACCAACATGGCCGGTTGGACCAACCGGTCCACAGGACCAACTGGCCGGTTGGTCCAACCGGTCCCAAGGACCAACTGGCCGGGCTTGGTCAAACCGGTGCCACAGGACCAACAAGGCAGGGTTGGATCCAACCGGTCCACAGGACCAACTGGCCGGTTGGTCCAACCGGTCCACAGGACCAACAGGCCGGTTGGTCCAACCGGTCCACAGGGACCCAACTGGCCGGTTGGTCCAACCGGTCCACAGGACCAACTAGGCCGGTTGGTCCAACCGTGTCCACAGGACCAACGGGCCGGTTGGTCCAACCGGTCCACAGGACCACTGGCCGGTTGGTCCACCGGTCCACAGGACCAACGGCCGTTGGTCCAACCGGTCCACAGGACCAACGGGCCGGTTGGTCCAACCGGTCCACAGGACCAACAGGCCGGTTGGTCCAACCGGTCCACAGGACCAACAGGCCGGATTGGTCAACCGGTCCACAGGACCAACTGGCCGGTTGGTCCAAACCGGTCCACAGACCAACTGGCCGGTTGGTCCAACCGGTCCACAGGACCAACTGGCCGGTTGGTCCACCGGTCCACAGGACCAACAGGCCGGTTGTCCAACCCGGTCCACAGGACCAACATGCCGGTTGGTCCAACCGTCCACAGGACCAACTGGCCGGTTGGTCCAACCGTTCCACAGGACCAACTGGCCGGTTGGTCACCGTCCACAGGACCAACTGGCCGGTTGGGACCGCAACCGGTCCACAGGACCAACAGGCCGGTTGGTCCAACCGTCCACAGGACCAACTGGCCGGTTGGTCCAACCGGTCCACAGGACCAACAGGCCGGTTGGTCCCAACCGGTCCACAGGACCAACAGGCCGGTTGGTCCAACCGGTCCACAGGACCAACAGGCCGGTTGGTCCCAACCGGTCCACAGGACCAACAGGCCGGTTGGTCCAACCGTGTCCACAGGACGCAACATGGCCGGTTGGTCCAACCGGTCCACAGGACCAACAGGCCGGTTGGTCCAACCGGTCCACAGGACCAACAGGCCGGTTGGTCCAACCGGTCCACAGGACCAACAGGCCGGTTTGGTCCAACCGGTCCACAGGACCAACAGGCCGGTTGGTCCAACCGGTCCACAGGACCAACAGGCCGGTTGGTCCAACCGGTCCACAGGACCAACATGGCCGGTTGGTCAACCGGTCCACAGGACCAACAGGCAGGGTTGGTCCAACCGGTCCACAGGACCAACTGGCCGGTTGGTCCAAACCGGTCCACAGGACCAACAGGCCGGTGGTCCAACCGGTCCACAGGACCAACAGGCGGTTGGTCCAACCGGTCCCACAGGACCAACATGGCCGGTTGGGTCCAACCGGTCCACAGGACCAACAGGCCGGTTAGGATCCAAATCCGGTCCACAGGACCAACATGGCCGGTTGGTCCAACCGGTCCACAGGACCAACAGGCCGGTTGGTCCAACCGGTCCACAGGACCAACTGGCCGGTTGGTCCAACCGGTCCACAGGACCAACTGGCCGTTGGTCCAACCGGTCCACAGGACCAACTGGCCGGTTGGTCCAACCGGTCCACAGGACCAACAGGCCGGTTGGTCCAACCGGTCCACAGGACCAACAGGCCGGTTGGTCCAACCGGTCCACAAGGACCAACAGGCCGGTTGGTCCAACCGGTCCCACAGGACCAACAGGCCGGTTGGTCCAACCGGTCCACAGGACCAACAGGCCGGTTGGTCCAAACCGGTCCACAGGACCAACTGGCCGGTTGGTCCAACCGGTCCACAGGACCAACATGGCCGGTTGGATCCAACCGGTCCACAGGACCAACAGGCCGGTTGGTCCAACCGGTCCACAGGACCAACTGGCCGGTTGGTCCAACCGGTCCACAGGACCAACAGGCCGGTTGGTCCAACCGGTCCACAGGACCAACAGGCCGGTTGGTCCAACCGGTCCACAGGACCAACTGGCCGGTTGGTCCAACCGGTCCACAGGACCAACTGGCCGGTTGGTCCAACCGGTCCACAGGACCAACTGGCCGGTTGGTCCAACCGGTCCACAGGACCAACAGGCCGGTTGGTCCAACCGGTCCACAGGACCAACTGGCCGGTTGGTCCAACCGGTCCACAGGACCAACAGGCCGGTTGGTCCAACCGGTCCACAGGACCAACAGGCCGGTTGGTCCAACCGGTCCACAGGACCAACAGGCCGGTTGGTCCAACCGGTCCACAGGACCAACTGGCCGGTTGGTCCAACCGGTCCACAGGACCAACTGGCCGGTTGGTCCAACCGGTCCACAGGACCAACTGGCCGGTTGGTCCAACCGGTCCACAGGACCAACTGGCCGGTTGGTCCAACCGGTCCACAGGACCAACAGGCCGGTTGGTCCAACCGGTCCACAGGACCAACTGGCCGGTTGGTCCAACCGGTCCACAGGACCAACAGGCCGTTGGTCCAACCGGTCCACAGGACCAACAGGCCGGTTGGTCCAACCGGTCCACAGGACCAACAGGCCGGTTGGTCCAACCGGTCCACAGGACCAACTGGCCGGTTGGTCCAAACCGGTCCACAGGACCAACTGGCCGGTTGGTCCAAACCGGTCCACAGGACCAACAGGCCGGTTGGACCAACCGGTCCACAGGACCAACTGGCCGGTTGGTCCAACCGGTCCACAGGACCAACATGGCCGGTTGGTCCAACCGGTCCACAGGACCAACTAGGCCGGTTGGTCCAACCGGTCCACATGACCAACTGGCCGGTTGGTCCAACCGGTCCACAGGACCAACAGGCCGGTTGGTCCAACCGGTCCACAGGACCAACATGGCCGGTTGGTCCAACCGGTCCACATGACCAACTGGCCGGTTGGTCCAACCGGTCCACAGGGACCAACTGGCCGGTTGGTCCAACCGGTCCACAGGACAACTGGCCGGTTGGTCCACCGGTCCCACAGACCACTGGCCGGTTGGTCCAACCGTCCACAGGACCAACTGGCCGGTTGGTCAACCGGTCCACAGGACCAACAGGCCGGTTGGTCCAACCGGTCCACAGGACCAACAGGCCGGTTGGTCCAACCGGTCCACAGGACCAACTGGCCGGTTGGTCAACCGGTCCACAGGACCAACAGGCCGGTTGGTACCAACCGGTCCACAGGACCAACAGGCCGGTTGGTCCAACCGGTCCACAGGACCAACTGGCCGGGTTGGACCAACCGGTCCACAGGGACCAACTGGCCGTTGGTCCAACCGGTCCACAGGACCAACTGGCCGGTTGGTCAAACCGGTCCACAGGACCAACAGGCCGGTTGGACCAACCGGTCCATAGGACCAACTGGCCGTTGGTCCAACCGGTCCACAGGACCAACTAGGCCAGTTGGGACCAACCGGTCCACAGGACCAACAGGCCGGTTGGTCAAACCGGTCCACAGGACCACAGGCCGGTTGGACCAACCGGTCCACAGGACCAACAGGCCGGTTGGTCCAACCGGTCCACAGGACCAACTGGCCGGTTGGTCCACCGGGGCCACAGGACCAACTGGCCGGTTGGTCCAACCGGTCCACAGGACCAACTGGCCGGTTGGTCAAACCGGTCCACAGGACCAACGGCCGGTTGGTCCAACCGGTCCACAGGACCAACTGGCCGGTTGGTCCAAACCGGTCACATGACCAACGGGCCCGGTGGTCCAAACCGGTCCCACATGACCAACAGGCCGGTTGGTCCAACCGGTCCACAGGACCAACTGGCCGGTTGGTCCAACCGGTCCACAGGACCAACTAGGCCGGTTGGTCCAACGGTCCAACAGGACCAACTGCCGGTTGGTCCAACCGGTCCACAGGACCAACAGGCCGGTTGGTCCAACCGGTCCACAGGACCAACTGGCCGGTTGGTCCAACCGGTCACAGGACCAACAGGCCGGTTGGACCAACCGGTCCACAGGACCAACATGGCCGGTTGGTCCAACCGGTCCACAGGACCAATCGGCCGGTTGGTCCAACCGGTCCACAGGACCAACAGGCCGGTTGGTCCAACCGGTCCACAGGACCAACAGGCCGGTTGGTCCAACCGGTCCACAGGACCAACTGGCCGGTTGGTCCAACCGGTCCACAGGACCAACTGGCCGGTTGGTCCAACCGGTCCACAGGACCAACTGGCCGGTTGGTCCAACCGGTCCACAGGACCAACTGGCCGGTTGGTCCAACCGGTCCACAGGACCAACTGGCCGGTTGGTCCAACCGGTCCACAGGACCAACAGGCCGGTTGGTCCAACCGGTCCACAGGACCAACAGGCCGGTTGGTCCAACCGGTCCACAGGACCAACTGGCCGGTTGGTCCAACCGGTCCACAGGACCAACAGGCCGGTTGGTCCAACCGGTCCACAGGACCAACTGGCCGGTTGGTCCAACCGGTCCACAGGACCAACTGGCCGGTTGGTCCAACCGGTCCACAGGACCAACTGGCCGGTTGGTCCAACCGGTCCACAGGACCAACTGGCCGGTTGGTCCAACCGGTCCACAGGACCAACAGGCCGGTTGGTCCAACCGGTCCACAGGACCAACAGGCCGGTTGGTACCAACCGGTCCACAGGACCAACTGGCCGGTTGGTCCAACCGGTCCACAGGGACCAACTGGCCGGTTGGTCCAACCGGTCCACAGGACCAACTAGGCCGGTTGGTCCAACCGGTCCACAGGACCAACTGGCCGGTTGGTCCAACCGGTCCACAGGACCAACTGGCCGGTTGGTCCAACCGGTCCACAGGACCAACTGGCCGGTTGGTCCAACCGGTCACACAGGACCAACTGGCCGGTTGGTCCAACCGGTCCACAGGACCAACTGGCCGGTTGGACCAACCGGTCCACAGGACCAACTAGGCCGGTTGGTCCAACCGGGTCCACATGACCAACTGGCCGGTTGGTCCAACCGGTCCACAGGACCAACTGGCCGGTTGGTCCAACCGGTCCACAGGACCAACTGGCCGGTTGGTCCAACCGGTCCACAGGACCAACAGGCCGGTTGGTCCAACCGGTCCACAGGACCAACTGGCCGGTTGGTCCAAACCGGTCCACAGGACCAACAGGCCGGTTGGTCCAACCGGTCCACATGACCAACTGGCCGGTTGGTCCAACCGGTCCACAGGACCAACTGGCCGGTTGGTCCAACCGGTCCAGGACCAACAAGGCCGGTTGGTCCAACCGGTCACAGGACCAACGGCCGGTTGGTCCAACCGGTCCACAGGACCAACAGGCCGGTTGGTCAACCGGTCCACAGGACCAACATGGCCGGTTGGTCCAACCGGTCCACAGGACCAACTGGCCGGTTGGTCCAAACCGGTCCACAGGACCAACAGGCCGGTTGGTCCAACCGGTCCACAGGACCAACTGGCCGGTTGGTCCAACCGGTCCACAGGACCAACTGGCCGGTTGGTCCAACCGGTCCACAGGACCAACAGGCCGGTTGGTCCAACCGGTCCACAGGACCAACAGGCCGGTTGGTCCAACCGGTCCACAGGACCAACTGGCGGTTTGGTCCAACCGGTCCACAGGACCAACAGGCCGGTTGGTCCAACGGTCCCACAGACCAACAGGCCGGTTGGATCCAACCGGTCCACAGGACCAACTGGCCGGTTGGTCCAACCGGTCCACAGGACCAACTGGCCGGTTGGTCCAACCGGTCCACAGGACCAACAGGCCGGTTGGCCGGTTGGTCCAACCGGTCCACAGGACCAACTGGCCGGTTTGTCCAACCGGTCCCACAGGACCAACATGGCCGGTTGGTCCAACCGGTCCACAGGACCAACAGGCCGGTTGGTCCAACCGGTCCACAGGACCAACAGGCCGGTTGGTCCAACCGGTCCACAGGACCAACTGGCCGGTTGGTCCAACCGGTCCAACAGGACCAACTAGGCCGGTTGGTCCAACCGGTCCACAGGACCAACTGGCCGGTTGGATCCAACCGGTCCACAGGACCAACTGGCCGGTTGGTCCAAACGGTCCACAGGACCAACTGGCCGGTTGGTCCCAACCGGTCCACAGGACCAACTGGCCGGTTGGTCCAACCGGTCCACAGGACCAACTGGCCGGTTGGTCAAACCGGTCCACAGGACCAACATGGCCGGTTGGACCAACCGGTCCACAGGACCAACTAGGCCGGTTGGTCCAACCGGTCCACAGGACCAACTGGCCGGTTGGTCCAACCGGTCCACAGGACCAACAGGCCGGTTGGACCAACCGGTCCACAGGACCAACTGGCCGGTTGGTCCAACCGGTCCACAGGACCAACAGGCCGGTTGGTCCAACCGGTCCACAGGACCAACTGGCCGGTTGGTCAACCGGTCCACAGGACCAACAGGCCGGTTGGTCCAACCGGTCCACAGGACCAACAGGCCGGTTGGTCCAACCGGTCCACAGGACCAACAGGCCGGTTGGTCCAACCGGTCCACATGACCAACTGGCCGGTTGGTCCAAACCGGTCCACAGGACCAACTGGCCCGGTTGGTCCAACCGGTCCACAGGACCAACTGGCCGGTTGGTCCCAACCCGGTCCACAGGACCAACTGGCCGTTGGTCCAACCGGTCCACATGACCAACTGGCCGGTTGGTCCAAACCGGTCCACAGGACCAACTGGCCGGTTGGTCCAACCGGTCAACATGACCAACTGGCCGGTTGGTCAAACCGGTCCACAAGGACCAACTGGCCGGTTGGTCCAACCCGGTCCACAGGACCAACTGGCCGGTTGGACCAACCGGTCCACAGGACCAACTGGCCGGTTGGTCCAACCGGTCCACAGGACCAACTGGCCGGTGGTCCAACCGTCCACAGGACCGGTCCACAGGACCAACAGGCCGGTTGGTCCAACCGGTCCACAGGACCAACTGGCCGGTTGGTCCAACCGGTCCACAGGACCAACTGGCCGGTTGGTCCAACCGGTCCACAGGACCAACTGGCCGGTTGGTCCAACCGGTCCACAGGACCAACTGGCCGGTTGGTCCAACCGGTCCACAGGACCAACAGGCCGGTTGGTCCAACCGGTCCACAGGACCAACTGGCCGGTTGGTCCAACCGGTCCACAGGACCAACTGGCCGGTTGGTCCAACCGGTCCACAGGACCAACTGGCCGGTTGGTCCAACCGGTCCACAGGACCAACTGGCCGGTTGGTCCAACCGGTCCACAGGACCAACTGGCCGGTTGGTCCAACCGGTCCACAGGACCAACTGGCCGGTTGGTCCAACCGGTCCACAGGACCAACTGGCCGGTTGGTCCAACCGGTCCACAGGACCAACTGGCCGGTTGGTCCAACCGGTCCACAGGACCAACAGGCCGGTTGGTCCAACCGGTCCACATGACCAACTGGCCGGTTGGTCCAACCGGTCCACAGGACCAACTGGCCGGTTGGACCAACCGGTCCACTGGACCAACTGGCCGTTGGTCCAACCGGTCCACAGGACCAACCTGGCCGGTTGGACCAAACCGGGTCCACAGGACCAACTGGCCTCCAACCGGTCCACAGGACCAACAGGCCGGTTGGTCCAACCGGTCCACAGGACCAACAGGCCGGTTGGTCCAACCGGTCCACAGGACCAACAGGCCGGTTGGTCCAACCGGTCCACATGACCAACTGGCCGGTTGGTCAAAACCGGTCCACAGGACCCAAACTGGCGGTGGTCCAACCGGTCCACAGGACCAACTGGCCGGTTGGACCAACCGGTCCACAGGACCAACTGGCGGTTGGTCAACCGGTCCACAGGACCAACTGGCCGGTTGGTCCCAACCGGTCCACAGGACCAACTGGCCGGTTGGTCCAAACCGGTCCACATGACCAACTGGCCGGTTGGTCAAAACCGGTCCACAGGACCAACTGGCCGGTTGGTCCCAACCGGTCCACAGGACCAACTGGCCGGTTGGTCCAACCGGTCCACAGGACCAACAGGCCGGTTGGTCCAACCGGTCCACATGACCAACTGGCCGGTTGGTCCAACCGGTCCACATGACCAACAGGCCGGTTGGTCCAACCGGTCCACAGGACCAACTGGCCGGTTGGTCCAACCGGTCCACAGGACCAACAGGCCGGTTGGTCCAACCGGTCCACAGGACCAACAGGCCGGTTGGTCTAACCGGTCCACAGGACCAACAGGCCGGTTGGTCCAACCGGTCCACATGACCAACTGGCCGGTTGGTCAACCGGTCCACAGGACCAACTGGCCGGTTGGTCCAACCGGTCCACAGGACCAACTGGCCGGTTGGACCAACCGGTCCACAGGACCAACTGGCCGGTTGGTCCAACCGGTCCACAGGACCAACTGGCCGGTTGGTCCAACCGTTCCACAGGACCAACTGGCCGGTTGGTCCAACCGGTCCACATGACCAACTGGCCGGTTAGTCCAACCGGTCCACAGGACCAACTGGCCGGTTGGACCAACCGGTCCACAGGACCAACTGGCCGGTTGGTCCAACCGGTCCACAGGACCAACTGGCCGGTTGGTCAAACCGGTCCACAGGACCAACAGGCCGGTTGGACCAACCGGTCCACAGGACCAACTGGCCGGTTGGTCCAACCGGTCCACAGGACCAACAGGCCGGTTGGACCAACCGGTCCACAGGACCAACTGGCCGGTTGGTCCAACCGGTCCACAGGACCAACTGGCCGGTTGGTCAAACCGGTCCACAGGACCAACAGGCCGGTTGGTCCAACCGGTCCACAGGACCAACTGGCCGGTTGGTCCAACCGGTCCACAGGACCAACAGGCCGGTTGGTCCAACCGGTCCACAGGACCAACAGGCCGGTTGGTCCAACCGGTCCACAGGACCAACAGGCCGGTTGGTCCAACCGGTCCACATGACCAACTGGCCGGTTGGTCAAACCGGTCCACAGGACCAACTGGCCGGTTGGTCCAACCGGTCCACAGGACCAACTGGCCGGTTGGTCCAACCGGTCCACAGGACCAACTGGCCGGTTGGTCCAACCGGTCCACATGACCAGCTGGCCGGTTGGTCAAACCGGTCCACAGGACCAACTGGCCGGTTGGTCCAACCGGTCAACATGACCAACTGGCCGGTTGGTCAAACCGGTCCACAAGACCAACTGGCCGGTTGGTCCAACCGGTCCACAGGACCAACTGGCCGGTTGGACCAACCGGTCCACAGGACCAACAGGCCGGTTGGTCCAACCGGTCCACAGGACCAACTGGCCGGTTGGTCCAACCGGTCCACAGGACCAACAGGCCGGTTGGTCCAACCGGTCCACAGGACCAACTGGCCGGTTGGTCCAACCGGTCCACAGGACCAACAGGCCGGTTGGTCCAACCGGTCCACAGGACCAACAGGCCGGTTGGTCCAACCGGTCCACAGGACCAACAGGCCGGTTGGTCCAACCGGTCCACATGACCAACTGGCCGGTTGGTCAAACCGGTCCACAGGACCAACTGGCCGGTTGGTCCAACCGGTCCACAGGACCAACTGGCCGGTTGGACCAACCGGTCCACAGGACCAACTGGCCGGTTGGTCCAACCGGTCCACAGGACCAACTGGCCGGTTGGTCCAACCGGTCCACAGGACCAACTGGCCGGTTGGTCCAACCGGTCCACATGACCAACTGGCCGGTTGGTCAAACCGGTCCACAGGACCAACTGGCCGGTTGGACCAACCGGTCCACAGGACCAACAGGCCGGTTGGTCCAACCGGTCCACATGACCAACTGGCCGGTTGGTCCAACCGGTCCACATGACCAACTGGCCGGTTGGTCCAACCGGTCCACAGGACCAACTGGCCGGTTGGTCCAACCGGTCCACAGGACCAACAGGCCGGTTGGACCAACCGGTCCACAGGACCAACTGGCCGGTTGGTCCAACCGGTCCACAGGACCAACTGGCCGGTTGGTCAAACCGGTCCACAGGACCAACAGGCCGGTTGGACCAACCGGTCCACAGGACCAACTGGCCGGTTGGTCCAACCGGTCCACAGGACCAACAGGCCGGTTGGTCCAACCGGTCCACATGACCAACTGGCCGGTTGGTCCAACCGGTCCACAGGACCAACTGGCCGGTTGGACCAACCGGTCCACAGGACCAACAGGCCGGTTGGTCCAACCGGTCCACATGACCAATTGGCCGGTTGGTCCAACCGGTCCGCATGACCAACTGGCCGGTTGGTCCAACCGGTCCACAGGACCAACTGGCTGGTTGGTCCAACCGGTCCACAGGACCAACAGGCCGGTTGGACCAACCGGTCCACAGGACCAACTCGCCGGTTGGTCCAACCGGTCCACAGGACCAACTGGCCGGTTGGTCAAACCGGTCCACAGGACCAACAGGCCGGTTGGTCCAACCGGTCCACAGGACCAACAGGCCGGTTGGACCAACCGGTCCACAGGACCAACTGGTCCACAGGACCAACTGGCCGGTTGGTCCAACCGGTCCACAGGACCAACTGGCCGGTTGGACCAACCGGTCCACAGGACCAACTGGCCGGTTGGACCAACCGGTCCACATGACCAACAGGCCGGTTGGTCCAACCGGTCCACAGGACCAACTGGCCGGTTGGTCCAACCGGTCCACATGACCAACTGGCCGGTTGGTCCAACCGGTCCACAGGACCAACTGGCCGGTTGGTCCAACCGGTCCACATGACCAACTGGCCGGTTGGTCAAACCGGTCCACAGGACCAACTGGCCGGTTGGTCCAACCGGTCCACAGGACCAACAGGCCGGTTGGTCCAACCGGTCCACAGGACCAACAGGCCGGTTGGTCCAACCGGTCCACAGGACCAACTGGCCGGTTGGTCCAACCGGTCCACAGGACCAACAGGCCGGTTGGACCAACCGGTCCACAGGACCAACTGGCCGGTTGGTCCAACCGGTCCACAGGACCAACTGGCCGGTTGGTCAAACCGGTCCACAGGACCAACAGGCCGGTTGGACCAACCGGTCCACAGGACCAACTGGCCGGTTGGTCCAACCGGTCCACAGGACCAACAGGCCGGTTGGTCCAACCGGTCCACATGACCAACTGGCCGGTTGGTCCAACCGGTCCACAGGACCAACTGGCCGGTTGGACCAACCGGTCCACAGGACCAACAGGCCGGTTGGTCCAACCGGTCCACATGACCAACTGGCCGGTTGGTCCAACCGGTCCACATGACCAACTGGCCGGTTGGTCCAACCGGTCCACAGGACCAACAGGCCGGTTGGTCCAACCGGTCCACAGGACCAACAGGCCGGTTGGTCCAACCGGTCCACAGGACCAACAGGCCGGTTGGTCCAACCGGTCCACATGACCAACTGGCCGGTTGGTCAAACCGGTCCACAGGACCAACTGGCCGGTTGGTCCAACCGGTCCACAGGACCAACTGGCCGGTTGGACCAACCGGTCCACAGGACCAACTGGCCGGTTGGTCCAACCGGTCCACAGGACCAACTGGCCGGTTGGTCCAACCGGTCCACAGGACCAACTGGCCGGTTGGTCCAACCGGTCCACATGACCAACTGGCCGGTTGGTCAAACCGGTCCACAGGACCAACTGGCCGGTTGGACCAACCGGTCCACAGGACCAACAGGCCGGTTGGTCCAACCGGTCCACATGACCAACTGGCCGGTTGGTCCAACCGGTCCACATGACCAACTGGCCGGTTGGTCGAACCGGTCCACAGGACCAACTGGCCGGTTGGTCCAACCGGTCCACAGGACCAACAGGCCGGTTGGACCAACCGGTCCACAGCACCAACTGGCCGGTTGGTCCAACCGGTCCACAGGACCAACTGGCCGGTTGGTCAAACCGGTCCACAGGACCAACAGGCCGGTTGGACCAACCAGTCCACAGGACCAACTGGCCGGTTGGTCCAACCGGTCCACAGGACCAACAGGCCGGTTGGTCCAACCGGTCCACATGACCAACTGGCCGGTTGGTCCAACCGGTCCACAGGACCAACTGGCCGGTTGGACCAACCGGTCCACAGGACCAACAGGCCGGTTGGTCCAACCGGTCCACATGACCAATTGGCCGGTTGGTCCAACCGGTCCGCATGACCAACTGGCCGGTTGGTCCAACCGGTCCACAGGACCAACTGGCCGGTTGGTCCAACCGGTCCACAGGACCAACAGGCCGGTTGGACCAACCGGTCCACAGGACCAACTGGCCGGTTGGTCCAACCGGTCCACAGGACCAACTGGCCGGTTGGTCAAACCGGTCCACAGGACCAACAGGCCGGTTGGTCCAACCGGTCCACAGGACCAACTGGCCGGTTGGACCAACCGGTCCACAGGACCAACTGGCCGGTTGGTCCAACCGGTCCACAGGACCAACTGGCCGGTTGGACCAACCGGTCCACAGGACCAACTGGCCGGTTGGACCAACCGGTCCACATGACCAACAGGCCGGTTGGTCCAACCGGTCCACAGGACCAACTAGCCGGTTGGTCCAACCGGTCCACATGACCAACTGGCCGGTTGGTCCAACCGGTCCACAGGACCAACTGGCCGGTTGGTCCAACCGGTCCACATGACCAACTGGCCGGTTGGTCAAACCGGTCCACAGGACCAACTGGCCGGTTGGTCCAACCGGTCCACAGGACCAACAGGCCGGTTGGTCCAACCGGTCCACAGGACCAACAGGCCGGTTGGTCCAACCGGTCCACAGGACCAACTGGCCGGTTGGTCCAACCGGTCCACAGGACCAACAGGCCGGTTGGACCAACCGGTCCACAGGACCAACTGGCCGGTTGGTCCAACCGGTCCACAGGACCAACTGGCCGGTTGGTCAAACCGGTCCACAGGACCAACAGGCCGGTTGGACCAACCGGTCCACAGGACCAACTGGCCGGTTGGTCCAACCGGTCCACAGGACCAACAGGCCGGTTGGTCCAACCGGTCCACATGACCAACTGGCCGGTTGGTCCAACCGGTCCACAGGACCAACTGGCCGGTTGGTCAAACCGGTCCACAGGACCAACAGGCCGGTTGGTCCAACCGGTCCACAGGACCAACAGGCCGGTTGGACCAACCGGTCCACAGGTCCAACTGGCCGGTTGGTCCAACCGGTCCACAGGACCAACTGGCCGGTTGGACCAACCGGTCCACAGGACCAACTGGCCGGTTGGACCAACCGGTCCACATGACCAACAGGCCGGTTGGTCCAACCGGTCCACAGGACCAACTGGCCGGTTGGTCCAACCGGTCCACATGACCAACTGGCCGGTTGGTCCAACCGGTCCACAGGACCAACTGGCCGGTTGGTCCAACCGGTCCACATGACCAACTGGCCGGTTGGTCCAACCGGTCCACAGGACCAACTGGCCGGTTGGACCAACCGGTCCACAGGACCAACTGGCCGGTTGGACCAACCGGTCCACAGGACCAACTGGCCGGTTGGACCAACCGGTCCACATGACCAACAGGTCGGTTGGTCCAACCGGTCCACAGGACCAACTGGCCGGTTGGACCAACCGGTCCACAGGACCAACTGGCCGGTTGGTCCAACCGGTCCACAGGACCAACTGGCCGGTTGGTCCAACCGGTCCACATGACCAACTGGCCGGTTGGTCCAACCGGTCCACAGGACCAACTGGCCGGTTGGACCAACCGGTCCACAGGACCAACTAGCCGGTTGGTCCAACCGGTCCACAGGACCAACAGGCCGGTTGGTCCAACCGGTCCACAGGACCAACAGGCCGGTTGGACCAACCGGTCCACAGGACCAACTGGCCGGTTGGTCCAACCGGTCCACAGGACCAACTGGCCGGTTGGACCAACCGGTCCACAGGACCAACTGGCCGGTTGGTCCAACCGGTCCACATGACCAACTGGCCGGTTGGACCAACCGGTCCACATGACCAACAGGCCGGTTGGTCCAACCGGTCCACAGGACCAACTGGCCGGTTGGTCCAACCGGTCCACATGACCAACTGGCCGGTTGGTCCAACCGGTCCACAGGACCAACTGGCCGGTTGGACCAACCGGTCCACAGGACCAACTGGCCGGTTGGTCCAACCGGTCCACAGGACCAACTGGCCGGTTGGTCAAACCGGTCCACAGGACCAACAGGCCGGTTGGACCAACCGGTCCACAGGACCAACTGGCCGGTTGGTCCAACCGGTCCACAGGACCAACAGGCCAGTTGGACCAACCGGTCCACAGGACCAACTGGCCGGTTGGTCCAACCGGTCCACAGGACCAACTGGCCGGTTGGTCAAACCGGTCCACAGGACCAACAGGCCGGTTGGTCCAACCGGTCCACAGGACCAACTGGCCGGTTGGTCCAACCGGTCCACAGGACCAACAGGCCGGTTGGTCCAACCGGTCCACAGGACCAACAGACCGGTTGGTCCAACCGGTCCACAGGACCAACAGGCCGGTTGGTCCAACCGGTCCACATGACCAACTGGCCGGTTGGTCAAACCGGTCCACAGGACCAACAGGCCGGTTGGTCCAACCGGTCCACAGGACCAACTGGCCGGTTGGTCCAACCGGTCCACAGGACCAACAGGCCGGTTGGTCAAACCGGTCCACAGGACCAACAGGCCGGTTGGTCCAACCGGTCCACAGGACCAACAGGCCGGTTGGTCCAACCGGTCCACAGGACCAACTGGCCGGTTGGTCCAACCGGTCCACAGGACCAACTGGCCGGTTGGTCCAACCGGTCCACATGACCAACTGGCCGGTTGGTCCAACCGGTCCACAGGACCAACTGGCCGGTTGGTCCAACCGGTCCACAGGACCAACAGGCCGGTTGGACCAACCGGTCCACAGGACCAACTGGCCGGTTGGTCCAACCGGTCCACAGGACCAACTGGCCGGTTGGTCAAACCGGTCCACAGGACCAACAGGCCGGTTGGTCCAACCGGTCCACAGGACCAACAGGCCGGTTGGACCAACCGGTCCACAGGACCAACTGGCCGGTTGGTCCAACCGGTCCACAGGACCAACTGGCCGGTTGGACCAACCGGTCCACAGGACCAACTGGCCGGTTGGACCAACCGGTCCACATGACCAACAGGCCGGTTGGTCAAACCGGTCCACAGGACCAACAGGCCGGTTGGACCAACCGGTCCACAGGACCAACAGGCCGGTTGGTCCAACCGGTCCACAGGACCAACTGGCCGGTTGGTCCAACCGGTCCACAGGACCAACTGGCCGGTTGGACCAACCGGTCCACAGGACCAACTGGCCGGTTGGACCAACCGGTCCACAGGACCAACTGACCGGTTGGACCAACCGGTCCACATGACCAACAGGCCGGTTGGTCCAACCGGTCCACAGGACCAACTGGCCGGTTGGTCCAACCGGTCCACATGACCAACTGGCCGGTTGGTCCAACCGGTCCACAGGACCAACTGGCCGGTTGGTCCAACCGGTCCACATGACCAACTGGCCGGTTGGTCACCAACTGGCCGGTTGGTCAAACCGGTCCACAGGACCAACTGGCCGGTTGGTCCAACCGGTCCACAGGACCAACAGGCCGGTTGGTCCAACCGGTCCACAGGACCAACTGGCCGGTTGGTCCAACCGGTCCACATGACCAACTAGCCGGTTGGTCCAACCGGTCCACAGGACCAACTGGCCGGTTGGACCAACCGGTCCACAGGACCAACTGGCCGGTTGGACCAACCGGTCCACAGGACCAACTGGCCGGTTGGTCCAACCGGTCCACAGGACCAACAGGCCGGTTGGTCCAACCGGTCCACAGGACCAACAGGCCGGTTGGTCCAACCGGTCCACAGGACCAACAGGCCGGTTGGTCCAACCGGTCCACATGACCAACTGGCCGGTTGGTCAAACCGGTCCACATGACCAACAGGCCGGTTGGTCCAACCGGTCCACAGGACCAACTGGCCGGTTGGTCCAACCGGTCCACAGGACCAACAGGCCGGTTGGTCAAACCGGTCCACAGGACCAACAGGCCGGTTGGTCCAACCGGTCCACAGGACCAACAGGCCGGTTGGTCCAACCGGTCCACAGGACCAACTGGCCGGTTGGTCCAACCGGTCCACAGGACCAACTGGCCGGTTGGTCCAACCGGTCCACATGACCAACAGGCCGGTTGGTCCAACCGGTCCACAGGACCAACTGGCCGGTTGGTCCAACCGGTCCACAGGACCAACAGGCCGGTTGGACCAACCGCTCCACAGGACCAACTGGCCGGTTGGTCCAACCGGTCCACAGGACCAACTGGCCGGTTGGTCAAACCGGTCCACAGGACCAACAGGCCGGTTGGTCCAACCGGTCCACAGGACCAACAGGCCGGTTGGACCAACCGGTCCACAGGACCAACTGGCCGGTTGGTCCAACCGGTCCACAGGACCAACTGGCCGGTTGGACCAACCAGTCCACAGGACCAACTGGCCGGTTGGACCAACCGGTCCACATGACCAACAGGCCGGTTGGTCAAACCGGTCCACAGGACCAACAGGCCGGTTGGTCCAACCGGTCCACAGGACCAACAGGCCGGTTGGTCCAACCGGTCCACAGGACCAACTGGCCGGTTGGTCCAACCGGTCCACAGGACCAACTGGCCGGTTGGACCAACCGGTCCACAGGACCAACTGGCCGGTTGGACCAACCGGTCCACAGGACCAACTGGCCGGTTGGACCAACCGGTCCACATGACCAACAGGCCGGTTGGTCCAACCGGTCCACAGGACCAACTGGCCGGTTGGTCCAACCGGTCCACATGACCAACTGGCCGGTTGGTCCAACCAGTCCACAGGACCAACTGGCCGGTTGGTCCAACCGGTCCACATGACCAACTGGCCGGTTGGTCAAACCGGTCCACAGGACCAACTGGCCGGTTGGTCCAACCGGTCCACAGGACCAACAGGCCGGTTGGTCCAACCGGTCCACAGGACCAACTGGCCGGTTGGTCCAACCGGTCCACATGACCAACTGGCCGGTTGGTCCAACCGGTCCACAGGACCAACTGGCCGGTTGGACCAACCGGTCCACAGGACCAACTGGCCGGTTGGACCAACCGGTCCACATGACCAACAGGCCGGTTGGTCCAACCGGTCCACAGGACCAACTGGCCGGTTGGTCCAACCGGTCCACATGACCAACTGGCCGGTTGGTCCAACCGGTCCACAGGACCAACTGGCCGGTTGGTCCAACCGGTCCACATGACCAACTGGCCGGTTGGTCAAACCGGTCCACAGGACCAACTGGCCGGTTGGTCCAACCGGTCCACAGGACCAACAGGCCGGTTGGTCCAACCGGTCCACAGGACCAACTGGCCGGTTGGTCCAACCGGTCCACATGACCAACTGGCCGGTTGGTCCAACCGGTCCACAGGACCAACTGGCCGGTTGGACCAACCGGTCCACAGGACCAACTGGCCGGTTAGACCAACCGGTCCGCAGGACCAACTGGCCGGTTGGACCAACCGGTCCACATGACCAACAGGCCGGTTGGTCCAACCGGTCCACAGGACCAACTGGCCGGTTGGACCAACCGGTCCACAGGACCAACTGGCCGGTTGGTCCAACCGGTCCACAGGACCAACTGGCCGGTTGGTCCAACCGGTCCACATGACCAACTGGCCGGTTGGTCAAACCGGTCCACAGGACCAACTGGCCGGTTGGTCCAACCGGTCCACAGGACCAACAGGCCGGTTGGACCAACCGGTCCACAGGACCAACTGGCCGGTTGGTCCAACCGGTCCACAGGACCAACTGGCCGGTTGGTCAAACCGGTCCACAGGACCAACAGGCCGGTTGGTCCAACCGGTCCACAGGACCAACAGGCCGGTTGGACCAACCGGTCCACAGGACCAACTGGCCGGTTGGTCCAACCGGTCCACAGGACCAACTGGCCGGTTGGACCAACCGGTCCACAGGACCAACTGGCCGGTTGGACCAACCGGTCCACATGACCAACAGGCCGGTTGGTCAAACCGGTCCACAGGACCAACAGGCCGGTTGGACCAACCGGTCCACAGGACCAACAGGCCGGTTGGTCCAACCGGTCCACAGGACCAACTGGCCGGTTGGTCCAACCGGTCCACAGGACCAACTGGCCGGTTGGACCAACCGGTCCACAGGACCAACTGGCCGGTTGGACCAACCGGTCCACAGGACCAACTGACCGGTTGGACCAACCGGTCCACATGACCAACAGGCCGGTTGGTCCAACCGGTCCACAGGACCAACTGGCCGGTTGGTCCAACCGGTCCACATGACCAACTGGCCGGTTGGTCCAACCGGTCCACAGGACCAACTGGCCGGTTGGTCCAACCGGTCCACATGACCAACTGGCCGGTTGGTCAAACCGGTCCACAGGACCAACTGGCCGGTTGGTCCAACCGGTCCACAGGACCAACAGGCCGGTTGGTCCAACCGGTCCACAGGACCAACTGGCCGGTTGGTCCAACCGGTCCACATGACCAACTAGCCGGTTGGTCCAACCGGTCCACAGGACCAACTGGCCGGTTGGACCAACCGGTCCACAGGACCAACTGGCCGGTTGGACCAACCGGTCCACAGGACCAACTGGCCGGTTGGTCCAACCGGTCCACAGGACCAACAGGCCGGTTGGTCCAACCGGTCCACAGGACCAACAGGCCGGTTGGTCCAACCGGTCCACAGGACCAACAGGCCGGTTGGTCCAACCGGTCCACATGACCAACTGGCCGGTTGGTCAAACCGGTCCACATGACCAACAGGCCGGTTGGTCCAACCGGTCCACAGGACCAACTGGCCGGTTGGTCCAACCGGTCCACAGGACCAACAGGCCGGTTGGTCAAACCGGTCCACAGGACCAACAGGCCGGTTGGTCCAACCGGTCCACAGGACCAACAGGCCGGTTGGTCCAACCGGTCCACAGGACCAACTGGCCGGTTGGTCCAACCGGTCCACAGGACCAACTGGCCGGTTGGTCCAACCGGTCCACATGACCAACTGGCCGGTTGGTCCAACCGGTCCACAGGACCAACTGGCCGGTTGGTCCAACCGGTCCACAGGACCAACAGGCCGGTTGGACCAACCGCTCCACAGGACCAACTGGCCGGTTGGTCCAACCGGTCCACAGGACCAACTGGCCGGTTGGTCAAACCGGTCCACAGGACCAACAGGCCGGTTGGTCCAACCGGTCCACAGGACCAACAGGCCGGTTGGACCAACCGGTCCACAGGACCAACTGGCCGGTTGGTCCAACCGGTCCACAGGACCAACTGGCCGGTTGGACCAACCAGTCCACAGGACCAACTGGCCGGTTGGACCAACCGGTCCACATGACCAACAGGCCGGTTGGTCAAACCGGTCCACAGGACCAACAGGCCGGTTGGTCCAACCGGTCCACAGGACCAACAGGCCGGTTGGTCCAACCGGTCCACAGGACCAACTGGCCGGTTGGTCCAACCGGTCCACAGGACCAACTGGCCGGTTGGACCAACCGGTCCACAGGACCAACTGGCCGGTTGGACCAACCGGTCCACAGGACCAACTGGCCGGTTGGACCAACCGGTCCACATGACCAACAGGCCGGTTGGTCCAACCGGTCCACAGGACCAACTGGCCGGTTGGTCCAACCGGTCCACATGACCAACTGGCCGGTTGGTCCAACCAGTCCACAGGACCAACTGGCCGGTTGGTCCAACCGGTCCACATGACCAACTGGCCGGTTGGTCAAACCGGTCCACAGGACCAACTGGCCGGTTGGTCCAACCGGTCCACAGGACCAACAGGCCGGTTGGTCCAACCGGTCCACAGGACCAACTGGCCGGTTGGTCCAACCGGTCCACATGACCAACTGGCCGGTTGGTCCAACCGGTCCACAGGACCAACTGGCCGGTTGGACCAACCGGTCCACAGGACCAACTGGCCGGTTGGACCAACCGGTCCACATGACCAACAGGCCGGTTGGTCCAACCGGTCCACAGGACCAACTGGCCGGTTGGTCCAACCGGTCCACATGACCAACTGGCCGGTTGGTCCAACCGGTCCACAGGACCAACTGGCCGGTTGGTCCAACCGGTCCACATGACCAACTGGCCGGTTGGTCAAACCGGTCCACAGGACCAACTGGCCGGTTGGTCCAACCGGTCCACAGGACCAACAGGCCGGTTGGTCCAACCGGTCCACAGGACCAACTGGCCGGTTGGTCCAACCGGTCCACATGACCAACTGGCCGGTTGGTCCAACCGGTCCACAGGACCAACTGGCCGGTTGGACCAACCGGTCCACAGGACCAACTGGCCGGTTAGACCAACCGGTCCGCAGGACCAACTGGCCGGTTGGACCAACCGGTCCACATGACCAACAGGCCGGTTGGTCCAACCGGTCCACAGGACCAACTGGCCGGTTGGACCAACCGGTCCACACGACCAACTGGCCGGTTGGTCCAACCGGTCCACAGGACCAACTGGCCGGTTGGTCCAACCGGTCCACATGACCAACTGGCCGGTTGGTCAAACCGGTCCACAGGACCAACTGGCCGGTTGGTCCAACCGGTCCACAGGACCAACTGGCCGGTTGGACCAACCGGTCCACAGGACCAACTGGCCGGTTGGTCCAACCGGTCCACAGGACCAACTGGCCGGTTGGTCCAACCGGTCCACAGGACCAACAGGCCGGTTGGACCAACCGGTCCACAGGACCAACTGGCCGGTTGGTCCAACCGGTCCACAGGACCAACTGGCCGGTTGGACCAACCGGTCCACAGGACCAACAGGCCGGTTGGTCCAACCGGTCCACATGACCAACTGGCCGGTTGGACCAACCGGTCCACATGACCAACAGGCCGGTTGGTCCGACCGGTCCACAGGACCAACTGGCCGGTTGGTCCAACCGGTCCACATGACCAACTGGCCGGTTGGTCCAACCGGTCCACAGGACCAACTGGCCGGTTGGACCAACCGGTCCACAGGACCAACTGGCCGGTTGGTCCAACCGGTCCACAGGACCAACTGGCCGGTTGGTCAAACCGGTCCACAGGACCAACAGGCCGGTTGGACCAACCGGTCCACAGGACCAACTGGCCGGTTGGTCCAACCGGTCCACAGGACCAACAGGCCGGTTGGACCAACCGGTCCACAGGACCAACTGGCCGGTTGGTCCAACCGGTCCACAGGACCAACTGGCCGGTTGGTCAAACCGGTCCACAGGACCAACAGGCCGGTTGGTCCAACCGGTCCACAGGACCAACAGGCCGGTTGGTCCAACCGGTCCACAGGACCAACAGGCCGGTTGGTCCAACCGGTCCACAGGACCAACAGGCCGGTTGGTCCAACCGGTCCACAGGACCAACAGGCCGGTTGGTCCAACCGGTCCACATGACCAACTGGCCGGTTGGTCAAACCGGTCCACAGGACCAACAGGCCGGTTGGTCCAACCGGTCCACAGGACCAACTGGCCGGTTGGTCCAACCGGTCCACAGGACCAACAGGCCGGTTGGTCAAACCGGTCCACAGGACCAACAGGCCGGTTGGTCCAACCGGTCCACAGGACCAACAGGCCGGTTGGTCCAACCGGTCCACAGGATGGTGGGCCTCAAGAACGTGCTTTGGGTGCCCAGCCTTGCTGCAAACCTGATTTCCGTGCGGCGGTTGGCAAAGGCCGGCATGGACACGAACTCGAAGGGAGCCAAGACCTACACCGCAAGGCTTGGCGATCGAATTCTTTGGGACCTTCATGAGGACAGGGATGTCTACAACGAGATGTGGCAGATCCCAGTGGTCCCTATGCCTAAGGAGAGGCAAGTGGCAGCAAGCATCAGCACCAAGGATGGAGCGGTCGGTAGCGACGATGGCGCGAACGGTCGCGCTAAGGAGAATGAGCTCAAGAAGAGCAAACCTGGAGGGACCAGCAAGTTCAATGAACCTAAGGAGAGTGGTGCAGCAACCAAGGAGCAGCAAAAGGGTGAGGAGAACCCAGAGGCAGCAGCGGAGGAGGACTACGGAGCGATATTGCGAGCGCGGCATTCTCCAATCCAACTTCGGCTACGGGGGAGTGTGATTGGCTCACCTTGCATCGGCGAATGGGGCATGTGGCCCTGCCCATCTTGCAGCAGCTAGTGAAGAATGAGATGGTTGCTGGCATACGTGTGAAGGGGGAGCCCGATGAGGTGCTTGGCTGCCCGACGTGCATTCAAGCCAAGTTCACCCGGTTTCCGTTCCCTAGTTCGGAGGCAACGGCAAAGGCACCGCTTGATGAGGTGGTGATGGACGTGGTGGGCCCCCTGAAGCTTGGAGCTGCTGGAGCTGAGTATTTTCTCACCATTGTCGACGTCTACACCCGCATGACTTGGGTGTACGTGCTGGCCAAGAAGAGCGACGTGGCTGAAACGTTGAAGACGGATTGGTTCCCGATGGTGGAGCGGCAACAAGACCGTCTAGTCAAGTCAATCCGCACCGATCGAGGGGGAGAGTTCCTGAGCAAGGAGTTTGGGTTGTGGCTGAAGAAGAATGGTATTCGGCACTCCCTCACCATGCCATACTCCCCTGCAATGAACGGCATCGCCGAGCGAGCGAACCGCACAATCACGGAGGCGGCACGCGGGTTGCTCATTGAAGCCGGGCTACCCGACTATTTCTGGCCTGATGCGGTGCGGAGCGCGTGTGTGGCCAAGAACAGAGCCTTGACTCATGTGGGAGCAGACAAATTGGTGCCCTATGTGGAGTGGCTAGGAAGGAAGCCAAAGGTGGATATGCTTTGGGTGTTCGGGTGCATGTGCATGGCGCTCGTGCCTAAGCATCTTCGGCACAACAAGCTTGGTGCCAAGGTGGTGTGGGCCGTGCACTTGGGCATGGCTCAAAACAGCAAGGGATGGCTTCTTTGGGACCCATTCACCAAGAAGTTCTTGGTGAGCAGGGACTGCGAGTTCATGGAGAACTTCATGTACAAGGATTGGAAGGCGGAGAATGAGGCGAAGATAGGCGTGCGGTTTGGGGAGGTGAAGAGTTCCGGTTTGGAGCATGTGGAGCTCCCTTTGGAGCTGAGCAGCGGCAGCACAACCACAAGGCAATCCTCCCTTGTGAATGGGGGAGAGGAGGCCAATGATGCAGAGGAAGAAGAGGAGGTGCAGCAAGTGAGCGAGCGTGCACCGTCACTCCCTTCCCGTACTACGAGTGCTCCACGGATTCGAGCCACACCGCAGCAACGCCAAGGCCTTCAAGTCCCTGCAGCTGAGGAGGAAGGAAGGGGGAAGAGGAGAGTTCAACCCCCTAATAGGCTGACCTATGATGCGCCGGGAAAGCAGGGCAAGACAGCCCTGGCCGGAGCGGCAATGATGGTCGGAGACGACGAGGAGAGTGACTACGAGGAGTGTGCCTTCGCGTTCTTCTCTCCAGTGGAGATGCCGGGAGAACCAGCAACTCTCAAGGAGGCTTTGGAGAGTAGTGATGCTGAGGAGTGGAAGAAGGCCATGGAGAGTGAGATGAAGAGCATCGAGGAGAATGACACGTTTGAATTGGTGGAGCCACCGGAGGGGCGTACGGCGATAACGTCCAAGTGGCTCTTCAAAATCAAGTCGGATGCCGACGGCAAGATCGAGCGCTACAAGTCTAGGCTTGTAGCCAAGGGGTACCAGCAGAAGGAGAAGGTGGACTTCAAGGAGCTGTTTGCCCCTGTGGTGAAGCCGACGACGCTGCGAACCCTATTCGCGGGAGCCGCCATCAAAGGATGGGTAGTAAAGCAAATGGACATCGTAACGGCATTCCTTAACGGCATCCTTGAGGAGGAGATTTTTATGGCGCAGCCAGAGGGGTTTGATGATGGTAGTGGCAGAGTGTGGAAGCTGAAGAAGGCCCTCTATGGGCTGAAGCAGGCCCCTAGGCAATGGTACATGAAGCTGCGCGAAGTGTTGGAGGGGATCGGCTTCACTCCCTCAACGGCCGATCACTCCTTGTTCATGCTTGGCGAGGGGGAGCAGAGGAGTTTCATGGTGGTTTATGTGGATGACATCCTCATTTTCTCACCCTCTTCTGACCTTGTGAAGGAGGTGATGCTGAAGCTTCAAGACAAGTTCAAGTGCAAGGCCCTTGGTGACGTGAGCTTCTACCTTGGGCTCCACATCGAACGAGATGTGGAGAAGCGGTGCATGCGGGTGCATCAACGAAAGTACCTGGAGGCATTGGCTGCCAACTTTGGGCAGAGTGAAGGCCATGTGGCTACACCCTTTCCCTCTGGGTCCAAGTGTGTGAAGGGACCAGAGGAGGAGAGCGTTGGTGAAGAGGAGAGGCGCCGATTTCACTCGTTGGTGGGCAGCCTCATGTATGCGGCAGTAAACACCCGACCGGACGTCGCGTTTGCTACCGGGCAGCTGGCTAGGGTTGTGCAATGCCCTAATGAGGAGCAGATAGCAGCTGGAATGAGGGTGGCCAAGTATCTTGGCCAAACACCGACCGTTGGGCTGCAATACTCGGCGGCGGCACAAAGGCGCCAAAAGGGCGCGGATGGTGTTGAACCCGGGCGTTTGTTCCTCACCGCCTACTCGGATGCTTCATATGCATCAGAACCAGAGGACATGACAAGTGTGGGAGGCTTCATATGCTGTGTTGGTGGAGGCCCAACTGCTTGGGAGAGCAAGAAGCAGGTTGACCAAGCTTTGAGCTCGGTGGAGTCCGAGTACATGGCACTCTTCCGTGCCGTACGGGAGATTGTGTGGCAGCGGCGTTTGTTGGCTGAATTGGGGGAGGAGCAGCAAGG
Organism: Closterium sp. Naga37s-1; assembly: GCA_947471745.1. Classification (NCBI taxonomy): domain Eukaryota; kingdom Viridiplantae; phylum Streptophyta; class Zygnematophyceae; order Desmidiales; family Closteriaceae; genus Closterium; species Closterium sp. Naga37s-1. The sequence goes on along the minus strand of CANJKZ010001179.1, from coordinate 23,738 downwards.
ACCTACCCCACTGTACTGTGACAGCCAGGGTGCCATTGCTCTTGCTAAGAACCCTGTGTTGCATGGACTCACGAAGCACATGAGAGTGAAGTGGCATTGGACGAGGAGCATGGTAACCGCGGGTGAAGTTGAGTTGCGCTACGTGAAGACCACGGGGCAGCCGGCTGACATGATGACCAAGAGGCTGGTGGAGCAGCAGCATTGGAAGTGTTGCAAGCTGGCTGGGATGGCTCTGAACTGAGAGAGCAACATATCCTAAGGCCAACAATCCGAGGGGGAGTTTGTTGGTGCAACCCTACGGTTTGCACTCGGCTTGTTGTCCGTGTGCGTGAATGTGTGTGTGTATGGAATGGTATGAGGGCATGGGATAATATATATTTCATGCTTATAATTGTGTGTGAATGTTGAGTCATGATGTCGAGTGTGTGTGTCGAGTCAATAGCGAGTTATCGCTAGACGCGTGTTACGCGGCCGTTTGTGTCTCGCGCGCGGTTTCTATTTTGTCGTGCGCGGTTTCTATTTTGTCCTCTGTCGAACGTTCGGCGTGTCGCAGGTGTGTGCAGCAGACCCATCAAGAACTCAAGGATGAGTTTGTGATGAAGAGCCCGAGCCTTGGTGTCAAGCCTCAAGTGATTTCGAAGCTCGCCAAAAGGGTACACCTCAAGATATTGAAGATAGTTACATTACTTTGTGTAGTGTAACATTTCACTTGGTGTAGGCCCTAGTGAAGGGTAGTTTCGAGACCCTTCGTGGTTGGGGACAGTGTGGCACTGTTCCACATCACTGTACCTCGGCTCTTGGGGTTTGTAGGAGCTGGGAGTCATTCCCAACTCGTAACTCTTCCTATCTTGTGTTCTAAGACTATAGTGGCTGCCATAGTACCGTTCGTTCAAACCGACGCTGTGTCGTCAATTCTTTATCAAATCGTGCAATCTAAATTGATAATTGTAGACGACGTGAAGACGCTCCAGATCCAATTTGAATCAAGTCATTTGCAGCTGTGAGCAGAACGCTATCAACGTTTGAAGCCGCTGTGCAGAAATCTGTCTGTGCTCTCTATCTTTCGTTTTAGGCACATTCAAGCCTATTGTGACTATAACACAAACCGCGTCCGTGATCCTACACCAGTACTGCTTCGACTGCTTGGTCACTAGTTTCTGCTTCTATCACGTAGTCCTTGTCTGGGTCCGGTAGGATGAGTACTGGCGCTGTAGACAATGCTATCTGTAGTTGTTCCATAGCTTGCTGATGAGGAGTATCCCGTTTGTAGGGCGTATCCTTTTTCAGTAGGTCGGTCAGTGGCGCTGCTATCTTAGCGTACTGCGGCACGAACCTGTTGTGGTAGTTGGCAAAGCCTAGGACCTGCTGCAACTCCTTCACCTTCTCCGGTACTTTCCACTTCTTGACGGCTTCGATCTTCCGCGGGTCCACGTGTACGCCCTCCGCACTTACCATGTGCCCGAGAAACTGCACCTTCTTCAGTGCGAAGTTGCTATTCGACAACTTCACGTAGAACTTGTTTTTCCGCTGGATCTCGAACACCTTTCGCAGATGCTCCACATGCTCCTTCATATTTTAATCAGGGTGTCGTCCAGGTACACCACCACGCATTCGTACAATAGGAGCCGTAGGATGTGATCCATCTCCGCCTGAAACGTCGCTGGTGCGTTGCAGAGTCCGAACGGCATCACCAAGTATTTGTAGGAACCGCATCTGGTACAGAACGCCGTCTTGTGGATCGAGTTGTCCGCCATCTTGATCTGCCAGTAACCCGACCGTAGGTCCAGCTTCGAAAAGATTGTTGCACCATGCAGTTGGTCCAGTAGGTCGTCTATGCGCGGTATGGGATACTTGTTTTTGACTGTTTGTTTGTTCAGTGCGCGGTAGTCGATGCACATTCGTAAACTGCTGTCTGGTTTAGGAGTGAAGAGAACTAGTGCACCGTAGGGAGAGGTGGATGGGCGGATGAGTTGCCTGTCCAGTAGATATTCTATCTGCTTATTCATGTCATCAGTTTGGTCGGACTAAGGCGGTATGGTGCACGTGAGACGGGTTTCGCACCTGGTTCCTCCACGATCTCGTTCTCGTGGGTGCGTGCTGGATGTATGCCCGCCGCTAGGTCGTCGTGCATTATATCTTTGTACTGCTCCAAGACATCCTTCACAGCTGCAGGAAGCTCCGAACTCGGCTTCTCCTTCTCAGCTGCTGCCATAACCAGTGCTAAGTAACCCGTGTTACTCTCGTTCACTGTCTGTTTGAACGGTGCTAGTGTCATTTCAGGAACATCCCCTGTATCCGTCCAGCTTCGCAACTCCACTTGTTTCCCGTAGTTGTAGATGCACACCTTCCGGTTGACCCAATCAATTTCGGGGTTGAGCCGCTTCAGGAAATCTCACCCCAATATGAAATCTAAACCCTTGATGTTCGTGATTGGCAATGTCAGCTTCCACCTCAGCGCCCCTATGTGCATCTGCAGTGATGCTTCGCCGTGGATGGGAAGTTCCGTACGGTCCACCATCGTTGCCGTGAACTTGGACTCCTCCGAAGGTTCTCCAATTTTCTCCAACGTCCCGCGATCGCACACCGAGTGATACGCACCCCTGTCCACCAGTGCCTGGAGACGTCGCCTGTTGCAGATCACCTCGAGTAGTAGTGGTTGTTGCCGCTTTGAGTAACCGTAGATGGTCTCGCTTATAGGATCTTAGGGGATGTTGTTTAAATCATCCCTAGGTCCTGCGGTCGAAGCTGCTGACTCAATATCAGTTTCCAACTGAGTAGGGTTAGAAGGATTTATCTGAGGCTGATTCAGCTTCGTCTTGGCCTGGAACCTTCCTCTAAGCCTTTGCAGCTTTGTAGGCTTCACATGTGGGCAGGGGAGCCTTAACACTGTGCTACGGGGAGAGAATATTAACTCCTCGGAACGCACGACCCTTTTCAATGCTCCGGAGTGGTTTGCCCAACTTCTCAGGTACGTGAATAATCTCCAAGGGTTAGCCTCTAAATCTCTCCTGAATATCTTAAAGGTCGGTGCAGGGTCTTGTTTCGCGGAGCCCCCATTTGTCTCGACGATTTCCCCTGTTGTCGGCCGGTCGTGACGTTTTAAATGTGCGCCATTATGTCCTCCTTATTTTGCCCGCTCTGAAGTCTCCATGTCTTTTGACTTCAGGGGTGCCGTACTATTGTTGCCCTGCAGGTCCGCTCGTGCCTTCTTCATTTTCCAACACACCAAGAATCGATATCCTGCTATGCCACAAAATTCGCAGTTCTCATATTTTGTCAACTGCTGCTTCGTGTCGATCTTAACGATATCCATCGGGTCGGCGGTCGTGGGTGGTGCCTATTGCTCCGTGCCGAATGATCTGTTCGGCACGCGTCGTCGTGTTTCGGGTTGACCTCGAGTCAACGCATCGAATCTCTCTGCTGCGCACACCATGTCGCCGTATTTGTTGTAGTTTGCGGCAATCATCTGTCCGCGGACTTCCAACTTTAGCCCCTCGGTATACGCTTGGATTCTTTCCCCTTCGGTCAGGTCGGTAATTTGGTTGAGGAAGCTTTCCATCTGCTGCGTGTACTGTGTTACACTGCGGGACTATTTCTGCCGATGAATCTGCTGCCGTTCCATGTAGCTCAAATTAATCGGTTCGAAGCGTTGAATTAAAGCTGCCCAAAACTGCGTCCATGACCCCTCGCCTCGGACCTCGTTGCTATTGTAAATCCACTCGAGCGCCGGGCCTCGAAACAGTGTCGTTGCGAGCCAAATCCACATTGCATCGTGTGTCGGGGTCGTACAGCCAACGGTCTCGAAGTAAATTTCGAGGGTCGCAATGAATCGACGGACGTCGGTGTCTCTCGCATTCGGATTGAACGTCTCCGGTAGCCTCGGAAGTGCCGCCACAAGATTCACTGTAGCCGCAGCCGCTGCTGCCGGGTGAAGTGTCGGTGTCGACGCTGCTGCATTCGATGCTACGTTCGCTGCTGCCATGACGGCTGCCGACTAGTTCGAAAGAAGCTCCTCTATTCGCTGGAGTGCCGCTCGCGTCTGGTCCAGGCCGGTGTGTAACTCTGTAATGTTTAGTACGGAATTATCACCATTTTCCTCCATTTGGCGATTTACAGGAAGACTTGCGACCAAAACAATTGAGTTCTATGCGCTGGTCGACTTACTGCGAATCGAATCGAATGCAGAAATGAGGAGCGCTGATTCTGTAGGTCGCATAATTCTCCCTTAGTCGAAATTCGCATCCGATCTCTGCCATTGGGCGAAATTCTCAGTGCCGTTGACATTCGAGTCGATTGGACGGTCGAAATTCCAACTTTTTTCGCCACTGGACCTAAGGAGTGTTCCAAGCCCCGTTCGAGGGGGACGTTAAAAAATAGCGCGAAACTGGTTTACATACCCAAAATCGGCGCTTTAGTTGTCGCCCCCACGGATTTTAAAAGCTAGGTTTTAGCGGTAAAACAACTTCGCGCGCAAACAGGCTCTGATAACCAAGTCTGAGGATCTAGGATCGAGCTCAGGAAAGAGAGTTGTAATTGAATGATCCACCTGGGTACAACACGAGGCTATATATAGTCTTGACATAAAGCCAATTACACATGTGTTACGCGAATGTTCTGAGAGTCGCGAAGCGCCCCAAACAGGACCTTTCCCAACTCAGTAGAAAGCAATTCGGTGGAAACTGAATAGGCTTGAATTCGATACACGTAACCTGGTTCAGTACAATAACGATAAAAAAGCATAGGAATGCACCTAACCTAGGAAATCAAGCATATCTAAGCATGATAAAATAAACCTAAGCTAGAAATAGCATAATAAAGTCCAAGCAAGCTAGTAAAGCCAGCATTAGCCGTCGTACTGTCATACAGTCTATGGGATCAACAGGCTGGTTGGTCCAACCGGTCCATGGGACCAACAGGCCGGTTGGTCCAATCGGTCCATGGGACCAACATGCCAGTTGGTCCAACTGGTCTATAGGACCAACATGCCGGTTGGTCCAACCGGTCCACAGGACCAACTGGCCGGTTGGTTCAACTGGTCCCTGAAACCAACATGGCTGTTGGTCCAACCAGTCCATGGGACTAATAGGCAGGTTGGTCCTACCATTCCATGGGACCAACACGCCGGTTGGTCCAACCGGTCTATGGGACCAACTGGCCGGTTGGTCCAACCGGTCCATGGGATCAACTGGCCGGTTGGTCCAACCGGTCCGTGGGACTAACAGGCCGGATGGTTCAACCGGTCCATGGGACCAACGAGCCAGTTGGTCCAACCGGTCTGTAGAACCAACATGCCGGTTGGTCCAACAAGTCTACAGGACCAACTGGCCGGTTGATCCAACCGGTCCAGGGAACCAATATGGCGGTTGGTCCTACCAGTCAATGGGACCAACAGGCTGGTGGGTCCAACCGGTCCATGGGACCAACTGGCCGGTTGGTCCAACCGGTCTATAGGACGAAAATGCCGGTTGGTACAACCAGTCCACGAGACCAACTGGCCGGTTGGTCCAACCGGTCCGTGAAACCAACATGGCGTTTGGTCCAACCAGTCCATGGGACCAACCAGCCGGTTGGTCCTACTAGTCCATGGGGCCAACAATCCGGTTGGTCCAGCCGGTCTATGGGACCAACAGGTCGGTTGGTCCAACGGGTCAATGGGACCAACTGGCCGGTTGGTCCAACATATCCATGTGACCAACAGCAAGGTTGGTCCTACCGGTCCATAGGACCAAGAAGCCGGTTGGTCCTACCGGTCAATGGGACCAGCAGGCAGGTTGGTCCAACCGGTCCATACGACCAACACGTGGGTTGGACCAACCAGTCCATGGGACTCCTGTGGACCGGTTGGACCAACCGGCCAGTTGGTCCTATGGACCGGTTGGACCAACCGGCCAGTTGGTCCTCTGGACCGGTTGGACCAACCGGCCAGTTGGTCCTCTGGACCGGTTGGACCAACCGGCCAGTTGGTCCTGTGGACCGGTTGGACCAACCGGCCAGTTGGTCCTGTGGACCGGTTGGACCAACCGGCCTGTTGGTCCTGTGGACCGGTTGGACCAACCAACCAGTTGGTCCTGTGGACCGGTTGGACCAACCGACAAGTTGGTCCTCTGGACCGGTTGGACCGACCGGCCTGTTGGTCCTGTGTACCGGTCGGACCAAACGGCCAGTTGGTCCTCTGGACCGGTTGGACTAACCGGCCAGTTGGTCCTGTGGACCGGTTGGACCAACCGACAAGTTGGTCCTGTGGACCGGTTGGACCAGCCGACAAGTTGGTCCTGTGGACCGGTTGGACCAGCCGGCCAGTTGGTCCTGTGGACCGGTTGGACCAACCGGCCAGTTGGTCCTCTGGACCGGTCGGACTAACCGGCCAGTTGGTCCTGTGGACCGGTTGGACTAACCGGCCAGTTGGTCCTGTGGACCGGTTGGACCAGCCGGCCAGTTGGTCCTATGGACCGGTTGGACCAACCGGCCAGTTGGTCCTCTGGACCGGTCGGACTAACCGGCCAGTTGGTCCTGTGGACCGGTTGGACCAACCGACAAGTTGGTCCTGTTGACCGGTTGGACCAACCGGCCAGTTGGTCCTGTGGACCGGTTGGACCAACCGGCCTGTTGGTCCTGTGGACCGGTTGGACCAACCGGCCAGTTGGTCCTCTGGACCGGTTGGACTAACCGGCCAGTTGGTCCTGTGGACCGGTTGGACCAACCGGCCAGTTGGTCCTCTGGACCGGTTGGACCAACCGGCCAGTTGGTCCTCTGGACCGGTCGGACCAACCGGCCTGTTGGTCCTGTGGACCGGTTGGACCAACCGGCCAGTTGGTCCTGTGGACCGGTTGGACCAACCAGCCAGTTGGTCCTGTGGACCGGTTGGACCAACCGGCCAGTTGGTCCAATGGACCGGTTGGACCAACCGGCTAGTTGGTCGTGTGGACCGATTGGACCAACCGGCTAGTTGGTCCTGTGGACCGGTTGGACCAACCGGCCAGTTGGTCCAATGGACCGATTGGACCAACCGGCTAGTTGGTCCTGTGGACCGGTTGGACCAACCGGCCAGTTGGTCCTGTGGACCGGTTGAACCAACCGGCCTGTTGGTCCTGTGGACCGGTTGGACCAACCGGCCTGTTGGTCCTGTGGACCGGTTGGACCAACCGGCTTGTTGGTCCTGTGGACCGGTTGGACCAACCGGCCTGTTGGTCCTGTGGACCGGTTCGACCAACCGGCCAGTTGGTCCTCTAGACCAGTTGGACTAACCGGCCAGTTGGTCTTGTGGACCGGTTGGACCAACCGGCCAGTTGGTCGTGTGGACCGGTTGGACCAACCGGCCAGTTGGTCCTGTGGACCGGTTGGACCAACCGGCCAGTTGGTCCTGTGGACCGGTTGCACCAACCGGCCTGTTGGTCCTGTGGACCGGTTGGACCAACCGGCCTGTTGGTCCTGTGGACCGGTTGGACCAACCGGCCTGTTGAACCTGTGGACCGGTTGGACCAACCGGCTTGTTGGCCCTGTGGACCGGTTGGACCAACCGGCCTGTTGGTCTTATGGACCGGTTGGACCAACCGGCCTGTTGGTCCTATGGACCGGTTGGACCAACGGGCCAGTTGGTCCTATGGACCGGTTGGACCAACGGGCCTGTTGGTCTTGTGGACCGGTTGGACCAACGGGCCAGTTGGTCCTATGGACCGGTTGGACCAACCGGCCAGTTGGTCCTGTGGACCGGTTGGACCAACCGGCCAGTTGGTCCTCTGGACCGGTTGGACCAACCGGCCAGTTGGTCCTGTGGACCGGTTGGACCAACCGGCCAGTTGGTCCTGTGGACCGGTTGGACGAACCGGCCAGTTGGTCCTGTGGACCGGTTGGACCAACCGGCCTGTTGGTCCTGTGGACCCGTTGGACCAACCAGCCTGTTGGTCCTTTGGACCCGTTGGACCAACGGGCCAGTTGGTCCTGTGGACCAGTTGGACCAACCGTCCTGTTGGTCCTTTGGACCCGTTGGACCAACCGGCCTGTTGGTCCTGTGTACCGGTCGGACCAAACGGCCTGTTGGTCCTGTGGACCGGTTGGACCAACCGGCCAGTTGGTCCTGTGGACCGGTTGGACCAACCGGCCTTTTGGTCCAGTGGACCGGTTGGACCAACCGGCCTGTTGGTCCTGTGGACCGGTTGGACCAACCGGCCTGTTGGTTTTGTGGACCGGTTGGACCAACCGGCCTGTTGGTCCTGTGGACCGGTTGGACCAACCGGCCTGTTGGTCCTGTGGACCGGTTGGACCAACCGGCCTGTTGGTCCTGTGGACCGGTTGGACCAACCGGCCAGTTGGTCCTGTGGACCGGTTGGACCAACCGGCCAGTTGGTCCTGTGGACCGGTTGGACCAACCGGCCTGTTGGTCCTGTGGACCGGTTGGACCAACCGGCCAGTTGGTCCTGTGGACCGGTTGGACCAACCGGCCAGTTGGTCGTGTGGACAGTTGGTCCTGTGGACCGGTTGGACCAACCGGCCTGATGGTCCTGTGGACTGGTTGGACCAACCGGCCTGTTGGTCCTGTGGACCGGTTGGACCAACCGGCCTGTTGGTCCTGTGGACCGGTTGAACCAATCGGCCTGTTGGTCCTGTGGACCGGTTGGACCAACCGACCTGTCGGTCCTGTGGACCGGTTGGACCAACCGGCCTGTTGGTCCTGTGGACCGGTTGGACCAACCGGCTTGTTGGCCCTGTGGACCCGTTGGACCAACCAGCCTGTTGGTCCTTTGGACCCGTTGGACCAACGGGCCAGTTAGTCCTGTGGACCAGTTGGACCAACCGGCCTGTTGGTCCTTTGGACCCGTTGGACCAACCGGCCTGTTGGTCCTGTGGACCGGTTGGACCAACCGGCCAGTTGGTCCTGTGGACCGGTTGGACCAACCGGCATGTTGGTCCTGTGGACCGGTTGGACCAACCGGCCTGTTGGTCCTGTGGACTGGTTGGACCAACCGGCCAGTTGGTCCTGTGGACCGGTTGGACCAACCGGCCAGTTGGTCCTGTGGACCGGTTGGACCAACCCGCCTGTTGGTCGTGTGGACCGGTTGGACCAACCGGCCAGTTGGTCCTGTGGACCGGTTGGACCAACCGGCCAGTTGGTCGTGTGGACCGGTTGGTCCAACCGGCCAGTTGGTCCTGTGGACCGGTTGGACCAACCGGCCTGATGGTCCTGTGGACCGGTTGGACCAACCGGCCAGTTGGTCCTGTGGACCGCTTGGACCAACCGGCCTGTTGGTCCTGTGGACCGGTTGAACCAACCGGCCTGTTGGTCCTGTGGACCGGTTGGACCAACCGGCCTGTTGGTCCTGTGGACCGGTTGGACCAACCGGCCTGTTGGTCCTGTGGACCGGTTGGACCAACCGGCCTGTTGGCCCTGTGGACCGGTTGGACCAACCGGCCTGTTGGTCTTATGGACCGGTTGGACCAACCGGCCTGTTGGTCCTGTGGACCAGTTGGACCAACGGGCCTGTTGGTCCTGTGGACCGGTAGGACCAACCGGCCTGTTGGTCCTGTGGACCCGTTGGACCAACGGGCCTGTTGGTCCTTTGGACCCGTTGGACCAACCGGCCTGTTGGTCCTGTGTACCGGTTGGACCAATAGGCCTGTTGGTCCTTTGGACCCGTTGGACCAACCGGCCTGTTGGTCCTGTGTACTGGTTGGACCAACCGGCCTGTTGGTCCTGTGGACCGGTTGGACCAACCGGCCAGTTGGTCCTGTGGACCGGTTGGACCAACCGGCCAGTTGGTCCTGTGGACCGGTTGGACCAACCGGCCAGTTGGTCCTATGGACCGGTTGGACCACCCGGCCAGTTGGTCCTGTGGACCGGTTGGTCCAACCGGCCTGTTGGTCCTATGGACCGGTTTGACCAACCGGCCAGTTGGTCGTGTGGACCGGTTGGACCAACCGGCCTGTTGGTCCTGTGGACCGGTTGGACCAACCGGCTAGTTGGTCGTGTGGACCGGTTGGACCAACCGGCCTGTTGGTCCTGTTGACTGGTTGGACCTACCGGCCAGTTGGTCCTGTGGACCGGTTTGACCAACCGGCCTGTTGGTCCTGTGGACCGGTTGGACCAACCGGCCTGTTGGTCCTGTGGACCGGTTGGACCAACCGGCCTTTTGGTCCTGTGGACCGGTTGGACCAACCGGCCTGTTGGTCCTGTGGACCGGTTGGACCAACCGGCCAGTTGGTCCTTTACACCGGTTGGACCAACCGGTCTGTTGGTCCTATGGACCGGTTGGACCAACCGGCCTGTTGGTCCTGTGGACCGGTTGGACCAACCGGCCTGTTGGTCCTGTAGACCGGTTGGACCAACCGGCCTGTTGGTCCTGTGGACCGGTTGGACCAACCGGCCTGTTGGTCCTGTGGACCGGTTGGACCAACCGGCCTGTTGGTCCTGTGGACCGGTTGGACCAACCGGCCAGTTGGTCCTGTGGACCGGTTGGACCAACCGGCCTGTTGGTCCTCTGGACCGGTTGGACTAACCGGCCTGTTGGTCCTCTGGACCGGTTGGACCAACCGGCCAGTTGGTCTTGTGGACCGGTTGGACCAACCGGCCTGTTGGTCCTGTGGACCGGTTTGACCAACCGGCCTGTTGGTCATGTGGACCGGTTGGTCCAACCGGCCAGTTGGTCCTGTGGACCGGTTGGACCAACCGGCCAGTTGGTCCTGTGGACCGGTTGGACCAATCGGCCTGTTGGTCCTGTGGACCGGTTGGACCAACCGGCCTGTTGGTCCTTTGGACCGGTTGGACCAACCGGCCTGTTGGTCCTGTGGACCGGTTGGACCTACCGGCCTGTTGGTCCTGTGGACCGGTTGGACCAACCGGCCTGTTGGTCCTGTGGACCGGTTGGACCAACCGGCCTGTTGGTCCTGTGGACCGGTTGGACCAACCGGCCTTTTGGTCCTGTGGACCGGTTGGACCAACCGGCCTGTTGGTCCTGTGGACCGGTTGGACCAACCGGCCTGTTGGTCCTGTGGACCGGTTGGACCAGCCGGCCTGTTGGTCCTGTGGACCGGTTGGACCACCCGGCCAGTTGGTCCTGTGGACCGTTTGGACCAACCGGCCTGTTGGTCCTATGGACCGGTTGGACCAACCGGCCTGTTGGTCCTGTGGACCGGTTGGACCAACTGACCTGTTGGTCCTGTGGACCGGTTGGACCAACCGGCCAGTTGGTCCTGTGGACCGGTTGGACCAACCGGCCAGTTGGTCTTGTGGACCGGTTGGACCAACCGGCCTGTTGGTCCTGTGGACCGGTTTGACCAACCGGCCAGTTGGTCATGTGGACCGGTTGGACCAACCGGCCTGTTGGTCCTGTGGACCGGTTGGACCAACCGGCCAGTTGGTCCTTTACACCGGTTGGACCAACCGGTCTGTTGGTCCTATGGACCGGTTGGACCAACCGGCCTGTTGGTCCTGTGGACCGGTTGGACCAACCGGCCTGTTGGTCCTGTGGACCGGTTGGACCAACTGGCCTGTTGGTCCTGTGGACCGGTTGGACCAACCGGCCTGTTGGTCCTGTGGACCGGTTGGACCAACCAGCCTGTTGGTCCTGTGGACCGGTTGGACCAACCGGCCTGTTGGTCCTGTGGACCGGTTGGACCAACCGGCCTGTTGGTCCTGTGGACCGGTTGGACCAACGGGCCTGTTGGTCCTGTGGACCGGTTGGACCAACCGGCCTGTTGGTCCTGTGGACCCGTTGGACCAACCGGCCTGTTGGTCCTTTGGACCGGTTGGACCAACCGGCCTGTTGGTCCTGTGGACCGGTTGGACCAACCGGCCTGTCCCGCTGGACCAACCGGCCTGTTGGTCCTTTGGACCCGTTGGACCAACCGGCCAGTTGGTCCTGTGGACCGGTTGGACCAACCGGTCTGTTGGTCCTATGGACCGGTTGGACCAACCGGCCAGTTGGTCCTGTGGACCGGTTGGACCAACCGGCCAGTTGGTCCTGTGGACCGGTTGGACCAACCGGCCTGTTGGTCCTGTGGACCGGTTGGACCAACCGGCCTGTTGGTCCTCTGGACCGGTTGGACTAACCGGCCAGTTGGTCCTATGGACCGGTTGGACCAACCGGCCAGTTGGTCCTGTGGACCGGTTGGACCAACCGGCCTGTTGGTCCTGTGGACCGGTTTGACCAACCCGCCAGTTGGTCGTGTGGACCGGTTGGTCCAACCGGCCAGTTGGTCCTGTGGACCGGTTGGACCAACCGGCCAGTTGGTCCTGTGGACCGGTTGGACCAACCGGCCTGTTGGTCCTGTGGACCGGTTGGACCAACCGGCCTGTTGGTCCTGTGGACCGGTTGGACCAATCGGCCTGTTGGTCCTGTGGACCGGTTAGACCTACCGGCCTGTTGGTCCTGTGGACCGGTTGGACCAACCGGCCTTTTGGTCCTGTGGACCGGTTGGACCAACCGGCCTGTTGGTCCAGTGGACCGGTTGGACCAACCGGCCTGTTGGTCCTGTGGACCGGTTGGACCAGCCGGCCTGTTGGTCCTGTGGACCGGTTGGACCAACCGGCCAGTTGGTCCTGTGGACCGGTTGGACCAACCGGCCTGTTGGTCCTGTGGAACGGTTGGACCTACCGGCCTGTTGGTCCTGTGGACCGGTTGGACCAACTGACCTGTTGGTCCTGTGGACCGGTTGGACCAACCGGCCAGTTGGTCCTTTGGACCGGTTGGACCAACCGACTTGTTGGTCATGTGGACCGGTTGGACCAACCGGCCTGTTGGTCCTGTGGACCGGTTGGACCAACCGGCCTGTTGGTCCTCTTGACCGGCTGGACTAACCGGCCAGTTGGTCCTATGGACCGGTTGGACCAACCGGCTTGTTGGTCCTGTGGACCGGTTGGACCAACCGGCTTGTTGGTCCTGTGGACCGGTTGGACCAACCGGCTTGTTGGTCCTGTGGACCGGTTGGACCAACGGGCCAGTTGGTCCTGTGGACCAGTTGGACCAATAGGCCTGTTGGACCTTTGGACCCGTTGGACCAACCGGCCTGTTGGTCCTGTGTACCGGTCGGACCAAACGGCCTGTTGGTCCTGTGGACCGGTTGGACCAACCGGCCAGTTGGTCCTGTGGACCGGTTGGACCAACCGGCCTGTTGGTCCTCTGGACCGGTTGGACTAACCGGCCAGTTGGTCCTATGGACCGGTTGGACCAACCGGCCAGTTGGTCGTGTGGACCGGTTGGACCAACCGGCCAGTTGGTCGTGTGGACCGGTTGGTCCAACCGGCCAGTTGGTCCTGTGGACCGGTTGGACCAGCTGGCCTGATGGTCCTGTGGACCGGTTGGACCAACCGGCCAGTTGGTCCTGTGGACCGGTTGGACCAACCGGCCTGTTGGTCCTGTGGACTGGTTGAACCAACCGGCCTGTTGGTCCTGTGGACCGGTTGGACCAACCGGCCTGTTGGTCCTGTGGACCGGTTGGACCAACCGGCCTGTTGGTCCTATGGACCGGTTGGACCAACCGGCCTGTTGGCCCTGTGGACCGGTTGGACCAACTGGCCTGTTGGTCTTATGGACCGGTTGGACCAACCGGCCAGGTGGTCCTATGGACCAGTTGGACCAACGGGCCTGTTGGTCCTGTGGACCGGTAGGACCAACCGGCATGTTGGTCCTGTGGACCCGTTGGACCAACCGGCGTGTTGGTCCTTTGGACCCGTTGGACCAACGGGCCAGTTGGTCCTGTGGACCAGTTGGACCAGTAGGCCTGTTGGTCCTTTGGACGGGTTGGACCAACCGGCCAGTTGGTCCTGTGGACCGGTTGGACCAACCGGCCAGTTGGTCCTGTGGACCGGTTGGACCAACCGGCCAGTTGGTCGTGTGGACCGGTTGGTCCAACCGGCCAGTTGGTCCTGTGGACCGGTTGGACCAACCGGCCTGTTGGTCCTGTGGACCAGTTTGACCAACCGGCCAGTTGGTCATGTGGACCGGTTGGTCCAACCGGCCAGTTGGTCCTGTGGACCGGTTGGACGAACCGGCCAGTTGGTCCTGTGGACCGGTTGGACGAACCGGCCTGTTGGTCCTGTGGACCGGTTGGACCTACCGGCCTGTTGGTCGTGTGGACCGGTTGGACCAACCGGCTTGTTGGTCCTATGGACCGGTTGGACCAACCGGCCTGTTGGTCCTGTGGACCGGTTGGACCAACCGACCTTTTGGTCCTGTGGACCGGTTGGACCAACCGGCCTGTTGGTCCTGTGGACCGGTTGGACCAACCGGCCTGTTGGTCCTGTGGACCGGTTGGACCAGCCGGCCTGTTGGTCCTGTGGACCGGTTGGACCACCCGGCCAGTTGGTCCTGTGGACCGGTTGGACCAACCGGCCTGTTGGTCCTGTGGACCGGTTGGACCAACCGGCCTGTTCGTCCTGTGGACCGGTTGGACCAACCGGCCTGTTGGTTCTGTGGACCGGTTGGACCAACCGGCCTGTTGGTCCTGTGGACCGGTTGGACCAACCGGCCTGTTGGTCCTGTGGACCGGTTGGACCAACCGACCTTTTGGTCCTGTGGACCGGTTGGACCAACCGGCCTGTTGGTCCTGTGGACCGGTTGGACCAACCGGCCTGTTGGTCCTGTGGACCGGTTGGACCAGCCGGCCTGTTGGTCCTGTGGACCGGTTGGACCACCCGGCCAGTTGGTCATGTGGACCGGTTGGACCAACCGGCCTGTTGGTTCTGTGGACCGGTTGGACCAACCGGCCAGTTGGTCCTGTGGACCGGTTGGACCAACTGACCTGTTGGTCCTGTGGACCGGTTGGACCAACCGGCCAGTTGGTCCTGTGGACCGGTTGGACCAACCGGCCTGTTGGTCCTGTGGACCGGTTGGACCAACCGGCCTGTTGGTCCTGTGGACCGGTTGGACCAACTGACCTGTTGGTCCTGTGGACCGGTTGGACCAACCGGCCAGTTGGTCCTGTGGACCGGTTGGACCAACCGGCCTGTTGGTCATGTGGACCGGTTGGACCAACCGGCCTGTTGGTCCTGTGGACCGGTTGGACCAACCGGCCAGTTGGTCCTTTACACCGGTTGGACCAACCGGTCTGTTGGTCCTATGGACCGGTTGGACCAACCGGCCTGTTGGTCCTGTGGACCGGTTGGACCAACCGGCCTGTTGGTCCCGTGGACCGGTTGGACCAACCGGCCTGTTGGTCCTGTGGACCGGTTGGACCAACCGGCCTGTTGGTCCTGTGGACCGGTTGGACCAACCGGCCTGTTGGTCCTGTGGACCGGTTGGACCAACCGGCCAGTTGGTCCCGTGGACCGGTTGGACCAACGGGCCTGTTGGTCCTGTGGACCGGTTGGACCAACCGGCCTGTTGGTCCTGTGGACCCGTAGGACCAACCGGCCTGTTGGTCCTTTGGACCCGTTGGACCAACGGGCCTGTTGGTCCTGTGGACCGGTTGGACCAACCGGCCTGTTGGTCCTTTGGACCCGCTGGACCAACCGGCCTGTTGGTCCTTTGGACCCGTTGGACCAACCGGCCTGTTGGTCCTGTGGACCGGTTGGACCAACCGGTCTGTTGGTCCTGTGGACCGGTTGGACCAACTGGCTTGTTGGTCGTGTGGACCGGTTAGACCAACCGGCCTGTTGGTCCTGTGGACCGGTAGGACCAACCGGCCTGTTGGTCCTGTGGACCGGTTGGACCAACCGGCCTGTTGGTCCTGTGGACCGGTTGGACCAACCAGCCAGTTGGTCCAATGGACCGGTTGGACCAACCGGCCAGTTGGTCCTGTGGACCGGTTGGACAAACCGGCCTGTTGGTCCTGTGGACCGGTTTGACCAACCGGCCAGTTGGTCATGTGGACCGGTTGGTCCAACCGGCCAGTTGGTCATGTGGACCGGTTGGTCCAACTGGCCAGTTGGTCCTGTGGACCGGTTGGACCAACCGGCCTGTTGGTCCTGTGGACCGGTTGGACCAACCGGCCTGTTGGTCCTGTGGACCGGTTGGAACAACCCGCCAGTTGGTCCAATGGACCGGTTGGACCAACCGGCCAGTTGGTCCTGTGGACCGGTTGGACTAACCGGCCTGTTGGTCCTGTGGAGCGGTTTGACCAACCGGCCAGTTGGTCATGTGGACCGGTTGGTCCAACTGGCCAGTTGGTCCTGTGGACCGGTTGGACTAACCGGAATGTTGGTCCTGTGGAGCGGTTTGACCAACCGGCCAGTTGGTCATGTGGACCGGTTGGTCCAACTGGCCAGTTGGTCCTGTGGACCGGTTGGACCAACCGGCCTGTTGGTCGTGTGGACCGGTTGGTCCAACCGGCCTGTTGGTCCTGTGGACCGGTTGGACCAACCGGCCTTTTGGTCCTGTGGACCGGTTGGACCAACCGGCCTGTTGGTCCTGTGGACCGGTTGGACCAACCGGCCTTTTGGTCCTGTGGACCGGTTGGACCAACCGGCCTGTTGGTCCTGTGGACCGGTTGGACCAACCGGCCTGTTGGTCCTGTGGACCGGTTGGACCAGCCGGCCTGTTGGTCCTGTGGACCGGTTGGACCAACCGGCCAGTTGGTCCTGTGGACCGGTTGGACCAACCGGCCTGTTGGTCCTGTGGACCGGTTGGACCAACCGGCCTGTTGGTCCTGTGGACCGGTTGGACCAACTGACCTGTTGGTCCTGTGGACCGGTTGGACCAACCGGCCAGTTGGTCCTGTGGACCGGTTGGACCAACCGGCTTGTTGGTCATGTGGACCGGTTGGACCAACCGGCCTGTTGGTCCTGTGGACCGGTTGGACCAACCGGCCTGTTGGTCCTGTGGACCGGTTGGACCTACCGGCCTGTTGGTCCTATGGACCGGTTGGACCAACCGGCCTGTTGGTCCTGTGGACCGGTTGGACCAACCGGCCTGTTGGTCCTGTGGACCGGTTGGACCAACCGGCCTTTTGGTCCTGTGGACCGGTTGGTCCAACCGGCCTGTTGGTCCTGTGGACCGGTTTGACCAACCGGCCAGTTGGTCCTGTGGACCGGTTTGACCAACCGGCCAGTTGGTCCTGTGGACCGGTTGGACCAACCGGCCAGTTGGTCCTGTGGACCGGTTGGTCCAACCGGCCTGTTGGTCCTGTGGACCGGTTGGACCAACCGGCCAGTTGGTCCTGTGGACCGGTTGGACCAACTGACCTGTTGGTCCTGTGGACCGGTTGGACCAACCGGCCAGTTGGTCCTGTGGACCGGTTGGACCAACTGACCTGTTGGTCCTGTGGACCGGTTGGACCAACCGGCCAGTTGGTCCTGTGGACCGGTTGGACCAGCCGGCTTGTTGGTCATGTGGACCGGTTGGACCAACCGGCCTGTTGGTCCTGTGGACCGGTTGGACCAACCGGCCAGTTGGTCCTGTGGACCGGTTGGACCAACCGGCTTGTTGGTCATGTGGACCGGTTGGACCAACCGGCCTGTTGGTCCTGTGGACCGGTTGGACCAACCGGCCAGTTGGTCCTGTGGACCGGTTGGACCAACCGGCCTTTTGGTCCTGTGGACCGGTTGGACCAACTGGCCTGTTGGTCCTGTGGACCGGTTGGACCAACCGGCCAGTTGGTCCTGTGGACCGGTTGGACCAACCGGCCAATTGGTCCTGTGGACCGGTTGGACCAACCGGCCTGTTGGTCCTGTGGACCGGTTGGACCAACCGGCCTGTTGGTCCTGTGGACCGGTTGGACCAACCGGCCTGTTGGTCCTGTGGACCGGTTGGTCCAACCGGCCTGTTGGTCCTGTGGACCGGTTGGACCAACCGGCCTGTTGGTCCTGTGGACCCTGTGTCCTGTGGACCGGTTGGACCAACTGACCTGTTGGTCCTGTGGACCGGTTGGACCAACCGGCCAGTTGGTCCTGTGGACCGGTTGGACCAACCGGCATGTTGGTCCTGTGGACCGGTTGGACCAACCGGCCTGTTGGTCCTGTGGACTGGTTGGACCAACCGGCCAGTTGGTCCTGTGGACCGGTTGGACCAACCGGCCAGTTGGTCCTGTGGACCGGTTGGACCAACCCGCCTGTTGGTCGTGTGGACCGGTTGGACCAACCGGCCAGTTGGTCCTGTGGACCGGTTGGACCAACCGGCCAGTTGGTCGTGTGGACCGGTTGGTCCAACCGGCCAGTTGGTCCTGTGGACCGGTTGGACCAACCGGCCTGATGGTCCTGTGGACCGGTTGGACCAACCGGCCAGTTGGTCCTGTGGACCGCTTGGACCAACCGGCCAGTTGGTCCTGTGGACCGGTTGGACCAACCGGCCAGTTGGTCTTGTGGACCGGTTGGACCAACCGGCCTGTTGGTCCTGTGGACCGGTTTGACCAACCGGCCAGTTGGTCATGTGGACCGGTTGGACCAACCGGCCTGTTGGTCCTGTGGACCGGTTGGACCAACCGGCCAGTTGGTCCTTTACACCGGTTGGACCAACCGGTCTGTTGGTCCTATGGACCGGTTGGACCAACCGGCCTGTTGGTCCTGTGGACCGGTTGGACCAACCGGCCTGTTGGTCCTGTGGACCGGTTGGACCAACTGGCCTGTTGGTCCTGTGGACCGGTTGGACCAACCGGCCTGTTGGTCCTGTGGACCGGTTGGACCAACCAGCCTGTTGGTCCTGTGGACCGGTTGGACCAACCGGCCTGTTGGTCCTGTGGACCGGTTGGACCAACCGGCCTGTTGGTCCTGTGGACCGGTTGGACCAACGGGCCTGTTGGTCCTGTGGACCGGTTGGAACCAACCGGCCTGTTGGTCCTGTGGACCCGTTGGACCAACCGGCCTGTTGGTCCTTTGGACCGGTTGGACCAACCGGCCTGTTGGTCCTGTGGACCGGTTGGACCAACCGGCCTGTCCCGCTGGACCAACCGGCCTGTTGGTCCTTTGGACCCGTTGGACCAACCGGCCAGTTGGTCCTGTGGACCGGTTGGACCAACCGGTCTGTTGGTCCTATGCACCGGTTGGACCAACCGGCCAGTTGGTCCTGTGGACCGGTTGGACCAACCGGCCAGTTGGTCCTGTGGACCGGTTGGACCAACCGGCCTGTTGGTCCTGTGGACCGGTTGGACCAACCGGCCTGTTGGTCCTCTGGACCGGTTGGACTAACCGGCCAGTTGGTCCTATGGACCGGTTGGACCAACCGGCCAGTTGGTCCTGTGGACCGGTTGGACCAACCGGCCTGTTGGTCCTGTGGACCGGTTTGACCAACCCGCCAGTTGGTCGTGTGGACCGGTTGGTCCAACCGGCCAGTTGGTCCTGTGGACCGGTTGGACCAACCAGCCAGTTGGTCCTGTGGACCGGTTGGACCAACCGGCCTGTTGGTCCTGTGGACCGGTTGGACCAACCGGCCTGTTGGTCCTGTGGACCGGTTGGACCAATCGGCCTGTTGGTCCTGTGGACCGGTTAGACCTACCGGCCTGTTGGTCCTGTGGACCGGTTGGACCAACCGGCCTTTTGGTCCTGTGGACCGGTTGGACCAACCGGCCTGTTGGTCCAGTGGACCGGTTGGACCAACCGGCCTGTTGGTCCTGTGGACCGGTTGGACCAGCCGGCCTGTTGGTCCTGTGGACCGGTTGGACCAACCGGCCAGTTGGTCCTGTGGACCGGTTGGACCAACCGGCCTGTTGGTCCTGTGGAACGGTTGGACCTACCGGCCTGTTGGTCCTATGGACCGGTTGGACCAACTGACCTGTTGGTCCTGTGGACCGGTTGGACCAACCGGCCAGTTGGTCCTTTGGACCGGTTGGACCAACCGACTTGTTGGTCATGTGGACCGGTTGGACCAACCGGCCTGTTGGTCCTGTGGACCGGTTGGACCAACCGGCCTGTTGGTCCTCTTGACCGGCTGGACTAACCGGCCAGTTGGTCCTATGGACCGGTTGGACCAACCGGCTTGTTGGTCCTGTGGACCGGTTGGACCAACCGGCTTGTTGGTCCTGTGGACCGGTTGGACCAACCGGCCAGTTGGTCCTGTGGACCGCTTGGACCAACCGGCCAGTTGGTCCTGTGGACCGGTTGGACCAACCGGCCAGTTGGTCTTGTGGACCGGTTGGACCAACCGGCCTGTTGGTCCTGTGGACCGGTTTGAACCAACCGGCCAGTTGGTCATGTGGACCGGTTGGACCAACCGGCCTGTTGGTCCTGTGGACCGGTTGGACCAACCGGCCAGTTGGTCCTTTACACCGGTTGGACCAACCGGTCTGTTGGTCCTATGGACCGGTTGGACCAACCGGCCTGTTGGTCCTGTGGACCGGTTGGACCAACCGGCCTGTTGGTCCTGTGGACCGGTTGGACCAACTGGCCTGTTGGTCCTGTGGACCGGTTGGACCAACCGGCCTGTTGGTCCTGTGGACCGGTTGGACCAACCGGCCTGTTGGTCCTGTGGACCGGTTGGACCAACCAGCCTGTTGGTCCTGTGGACCGGTTGGACCAACCGGCCTGTTGGTCCTGTGGACCGGTTGGACCAACCGGCCTGTTGGTCCTGTGGACCGGTTGGACCAACGGGCCTGTTGGTCCTGTGGACCGGTTGGACCAACCGGCCTGTTGGTCCTGTGGACCCGTTGGACCAACCGGCCTGTTGGTCCTTTGGACCGGTTGGACCAACCGGCCTGTTGGTCCTGTGGACCGGTTGGACCAACCGGCCTGTCCCGCTGGACCAACCCGGCCTGTTGGTCCTTTGGACCCGTTGGACCAACCGGCCAGTTGGTCCTGTGGACGGGTTGGACCAACCGGTCTGTTGGTCCTATGCACCGGTTGGACCAACCGGCCAGTTGGTCCTGTGGACCGGTTGGACCAACCGGCCAGTTGGTCCTGTGGACCGGTTGGACCAACCGGCCTGTTGGTCCTGTGGACCGGTTGGACCAACCGGCCTGTTGGTCCTCTGGACCGGTTGGACTAACCGGCCAGTTGGTCCTATGGACCGGTTGGACCAACCGGCCAGTTGGTCCTGTGGACCGGTTGGACCAACCGGCCTGTTGGTCCTGTGGACCGGTTTGACCAACCCGCCAGTTGGTCGTGTGGACCGGTTGGTCCAACCGGCCAGTTGGTCCTGTGGACCGGTTGGACCAACCGGCCAGTTGGTCCTGTGGACCGGTTGGACCAACCGGCTTGTTGGTCCTGTGGACCGGTTGGACCAACCGGCTTGTTGGTCCTGTGGACCGGTTGGACCAACGGGCCAGTTGGTCCTGTGGACCAGTTGGACCAATAGGCCTGTTGGACCTTTGGACCCGTTGGACCAACCGGCCTGTTGGTCCTGTGTACCGGTCGGACCAAACGGCCTGTTGGTCCTGTGGACCGGTTGGACCAACCGGCCAGTTGGTCCTGTGGACCGGTTGGACCAACCGGCCTGTTGGTCCTCTGGACCGGTTGGACTAACCGGCCA
Organism: Closterium sp. Naga37s-1; assembly: GCA_947471745.1. Lineage (NCBI taxonomy): Eukaryota > Viridiplantae > Streptophyta > Zygnematophyceae > Desmidiales > Closteriaceae > Closterium > Closterium sp. Naga37s-1. The sequence goes on along the minus strand of CANJKZ010001179.1, from coordinate 2,412 downwards.
GTTGGTCCTATGGACCGGTTGGACCAACCGGCCAGTTGGTCCTGTGGACCGGTTGGACCAACCGGCCAGTTGGTCGTGTGGACCGGTTGGTCCAACCGGCCAGTTGGTCCTGTGGACCGGTTGGACCAGCTGGCCTGATGGTCCTGTGGACCGGTTGGACCAACCGCCAGTTGGTCCTGTGGACCGGTTGGACCAACCGGCCTGTTGGTCCTGTGGACCGGTTGAACCAACCGGCCTGTTGGTCCTGTGGACCGGTTGGACCAACCGGCCTGTTGGTCCTGTGGACCGGTTGGACCAACCGGCCTGTTGGTCCTATGGACCGGTTGGACCAACCGGCCTGTTGGCCCTGTGGACCGGTTGGACCAACTGGCCTGTTGGTCTTATGGACCGGTTGGAACCAAACCGGCCAGGTGGTCCTATGGACCAGTTGGACCAACGGGCCTGTTGGTCCTGTGGACCGGTAGGACCAACTGGCATGTTGGTCCTGTGGACCCGTTGGACCAACCGGCGTGTTGGTCCTTTGGACCCGTCGGACCAACAGGCCAGTTGGTCCTGTGGACCCAGTTGGACCAGTAGGCCTGTTGGTCCATTGGACGGGTTGGACCAACCGGCCAGTTGGTCCTGTGGACCGGTTGGACCAACCGGCCAGTTGGTCCTGTGGACCGGTTGGACCAACCGGCCTGTTGGTCCTGTGGACCAGTTTGACCAACCGGCCAGTTGGTCATGTGGACCGGTTTGGTCCAACCGGCCAGTTGGTCCTGTGGACCGGTTGGACGAACCGGCCAGTTGGGTCCTGTGGACCGGTTGGACGAACCGGCCTGTTGGTCCTGTGGACCGGTTGGACCTACCGGCCTGTTGGTCGTGTGGACCGGTTGGACCAACCGGCCTGTTGGTCCTGTGGACCGGTTGGACCAACCGGCCTGTTGGTCCTGTGGACCGGTTGGACCAACCGACCTTTTGGTCCTGTGGACCGGTTGGACCAACCGGCCTGTTGGTCCTGTGGACCGGTTGGACCAACCGGCCTGTTGGTCCTGTGGACCGGTTGGACCAGCCGGCCTGTTGGTCCTGTGGACCGGTTGGACCACCCGGCCTGTTGGTCCTGTGGACCGGTTGGACCAACCGGCCTGTTGGTCCTGTGGACCGGTTGGACCAACCGGCCTGTTGGTCCTGTGGACCGGTTGGACCAACCGGCCTGTTGGTTCTGTGGACCGGTTGGACCAACCGGCCTGTTGGTCCTGTGGACGCGGTTGGACCAAACCGGCCTGTTGTGTCCTGTGGACCGGTTGGACCAACCGACCTTTTGGGTCCTGTGGACCGGTTGGACCAACCGGCCTGTTGGTCCTGTGGACCGGTTGGACCAACCGGCCTGTTGGTCCTGTGGACCGGTTGGACCAGCCGGCCTGTTGGTCCTGTGGACCGGTTGGACCACCCGGCTAGTTGGTCATGTGGACCGGTTTGGACCAACCGGCCTGTTGGTTCTGTGGACCGGTTGGACCAACCGGCCAGTTGGTCCTGTGGACCGTTGGACCAACTGACCTGTTGGTCGTGTGGACCGGTTGGACAACCGGCCAGTTGGTCCTGTGGACCGGTTGGACCAACCGGCCTGTTGGTCCTGTGGACCGGTTGGACCAACTGACCTGTTTGGTCCTGTGGACCGTTGGACCAACCGGCCAGTTGGTCCTGTGGAACGGTTGGACCAACCGGCCTGTTGGTCATGTGGACCGTTGGACCAACCGGCCTGTTGGTCCTGTGGACCGGTTGGACCAACCGGCCAGTTGGTCCTTTACACCGGTTGGACCAACCGGTCTGTTGGTCCTATGGACCGGTTGGACCAACCGGCCTGTTGGTCCTGTGGACCGGTTGGACCAACCGGCCTGTTGGTCCTGTGGACCGGTTGGACCAACCGGCCTGTTGGTCCTGTGGACCGGTTGGACCAACCGGCCTGTTGGTCCTGTGGACCGGTTGGACCAACCGGCCTGTTGGTCCTGTGGACCGGTTGGACCAACCGGCCTGTTGGTCCTGTGGACCGGTTGGACCAACGGGCCTGTTGGTCCTGTGGACCGGTGGACCAACCGGCCTGTTGGTCCTGTGGACCCGTATGACCAACCGGCCTGTTGGTCCTTTGGACCCGTTGGACCAACGGGCCTGTTGGTCCTGTGGACCGGTTGGACCAACCGGCTTTGGTCCTTTGGACCCCGTTGGACCAACCGGCCTGTTGGTCCTTTGGACCGTTGGACCAACCGGCCTGTTGGTCCTGTGGACCGGTTGGACCAACCGGTCTGTTGGTCCTGTGGACCGGTTGGACCAGCTGGCTTGTTGGTCGTGTGGACCGGTTGGACCAACCGGCCTGTTGGTCCTGTGACCGTTGGACCAACCGGCCTGTTGGTCCTGTGGGACCGGTTGGACCAACCG
>CANJKZ010001178.1:0-26675 GCA_947471745.1 Closterium sp. Naga37s-1 | reverse complement strand
CAGCGGAGGAGGACTACGGAGCGATATTGCGAGCGCGGGCATTCTCCAATCCAACTTCGGCTACGGGGGAGTGTGATTGGCTCACCTTGCATCGGCGAATGGGGCATGTGGCCCTGCCATCTTGCAGCAGCTAGTGAAGAATGAGATGGTTGCTGGCATACGTGTGAAGGGGGAGCCCGATGAGGTGCTTGGCTGCCCGACGTGCATTCAAGCCAAGTATCACCCGGTTTCCGTTCCCTAGTTCGGAGGGCAACGGCAAAGGCACCGCTTGATGAGGTGGTGATGGACGTGGTGGGCCCCCTGAAGCTTGGAGCTGCTGGAGCTGAGTATTTTCTCACCATTGTCGACGTCTACACCCGCATGACTTGGGTGTACGTGCTGGCCAAGAAGAGCGACGTGGCTGAAACGTTGAAGACGGATTGGTTCCCGATGGTGGAGCGGCAACAAGACCGTCTAGTCAAGTCAATCCGCACCGATCGAGGGGGAGAGTTCCTGAGCAAGGAGTTTGGGTTGTGGCTGAAGAAGAATGGTATTCGGCACTCCCTCACCATGCCATACTCCCCTGCAATGAACGGCATCGCCGAGCGAGCGAACCGCACAATCACGGAGGCGGCACGCGGGTTGCTCATTGAAGCCGGGCTACCCGACTATTTTCTGGCCTGATGCGGTGCGGAGCGCGTGTGTGGCCAAGAACAGAGCCTTGACTCATGTGGGAGCAGACAAATGGTGCCCCTATGTGGAGTGGCTAGGAAGGAAGCCAAAGGTGGATATGCTTTGGGTGTTCGGGTGCATGTGCATGGCGCTCGTGCCTAAGCATCTTCGGCACAACAAGCTTGGTGCCAAGGTGGTGTGGGCCGTGCACTTGGGCATGGCTCAAAACAGCAAGGGATGGCTTCTTTGGGACCCATTCACCAAGAAGTTCTTGGTGAGCAGGGACTGCGAGTTCATGGAGAACTTCATGTACAAGGATTGGAAGGCGGAGAATGAGGCGAAGATAGGCGTGCGGTTTGGGGAGGTGAAGAGTTCCGGTTTGGAGCATGTGGAGCTCCCTTTGGAGCTGAGCAGCGGCAGCACAACCACAAGGCAATCCTCCCTTGTGAATGGGGGAGAGGAGGCCAATGATGCAGAGGAAGAAGAGGAGGTGCAGCAAGTGAGCGAGCGTGCACCGTCACTCCCTTCCCGTACTACGAGTGCTCCACGGATTCGAGCCACACCGCAGCAACGCCAAGGCCTTCAAGTCCCTGCAGCTGAGGAGGAAGGAAGGGGGAAGAGGAGAGTTCAACCCCCTAATAGGGCTGAACCTATGATGCGCCGGGAAAGCAGGGCAAGACAGCCCTGGCCGGAGCGGCAATGATGGTCGGAGACGACGAGGAGAGTGGACTACGAGGAGTGTGCCTTCGCGTTCTTCTCTCCAGTGGAGATGCCGGGAGAACCAGCAACTCTCAAGGAGGCTTTGGAGAGTAGTGATGCTGAGGAGTGGAAGAAGGCCATGGAGAGTGAGATGAAGAGCATCGAGGAGAATGACACGTTTGAATTGGTGGAGCCACCGGAGGGGCGTACGGCGAATAACGTCCAAGTGGCTCTTCAAAATCAAGTCGGATGCCGACGGCAAAGATCGAGCGCTACAAGTCTAGGCTTGTAGCCAAGGGGTACCAGCAGAAGGAGAAGGTGGACTTCAAGGAGCTGTTTGCCCCTGTGGTGAAGCCGACGACGCTGCGAACCCTATTCGCGGGAGCCGCCATCAAAGGATGGGTAGTAAAGCAATATGGACATCGTAACGGCATTCCTTAACGGCATCCTTGAGGAGGAGATTTTTATGGCGCAGCCAGAGGGGTTTGATGATGTTAGTGGCAGAGTGTGGAAGCTGAAGAAGGCCCTCTATGGCTGAAGCAGGCCCCTAGGCAATGGTACATGAAGCTGCGCGAAGTGTTGGAGGGGATCGGCTTCACTCCCTCAACGGCCGATCACTCCTTGTTCATGCTTGGCGAGGGGGAGCAGAGGAGTTTCATGGTGGTTTATGTGGATGACATCCTCATTTTTCTCACCCTCTTCTGACCTTGTGAAGGAGGTGATGCTGAAGCTTCAAGACAAGTTCAAGTGCAAGGCCCTTGGTGACGTGAGCTTCTACCTTGGGCTCCACATCGAACGAGATGTGGAGAAGCGGTGCATGCGGGTGCATCAACGAAAGTACCTGGAGGCATTGGCTGCCAACTTTGGGCAGAGTGAAGGCCATGTGGCTACACCCTTTCCCTCGGGTCCAAGTGTGTGAAGGGACCAGAGGAGGAGAGCGTTGGTGAAGAGGAGAGGCGCCGATTTCACTCGTTGGTGGGCAGCCTCATGTATGCGGCAGTAAACACCCGACCGGACGTCGCGTTTGCTACCGGGCAGCTGGCTAGGGTTGTGCAATGCCCTAATGAGGAGCAGATAGCAGCTGGAATGAGGGTGGCCAAGTATCTTGGCCAAACACCCGACCGTTGGGCTGCAATACTCGGCGGCGGCACAAAGGCGCCAAAAGGGCGCGGATGGTGTTGAACCCGGGCGTTTGTTCCTCACCGCCTACTCGGATGCTTCATATTGCATCAGAACCAGAGGACATGACAAGTGTGGGAGGCTTCATATGCTGTGTTGGTGGAGGCCCAACTGCTTGGGAGAGCAAGAAGCAGGTTGACCAAGCTTTGAGCTCGGTGGAGTCCGAGTACATGGCACTCTTCCGTGCCGTACGGGAGATTGTGTGGCAGCGGCGTTTGTTGGCTGAATTGGGGGAGGAGCAGCAAGGACCTACCCCACTGTACTGTGACAGCCAGTGGTGCCATTGCTCTTGCTAAGAACCCTGTGTTGCATGGACTCACGAAGCACATGAGAGTGAAGTGGCATTGGACGAGGAGCATGGTAACCGCGGGTGAAGTTGAGTTGCGCTACGTGAAGACCACGGGGGCAGCCGGCTGACATGATGACCAAGAGGCTGGTGGAGCAGCAGCATTGGAAGTGTTGCAAGCTGGCTGGGATGGCTCTGAACTGAGAGAGCAACATATCCTAAGGCCAACAATCCGAGGGGGAGTTTGTTGGTGCAACCCTACGGTTTGCACTCGGCTTGTTGTCCGTGTGCGTGAATGTGTGTGTGTATGGAATGGTATGAGGGCATGGGATAATATATATTTCATGCTTATAATTGTGTGTGAATGTGAGTCATGATGTCGAGTGTGTGTGTCGAGTCAATAGCGAGTTATCGCTAGACGCGTGTTACGCGGCCGTTTGTGTCTCGCGCGCGGTTTCTATTTTGTCGTGCGCGGTTTCTATTTTGTCCTCTGTCGAACGTTCGGCGTGTCGCAGTGTGTGTGCAGCAGACCCCATCAAGAACTCAAGGATGAGTTTGTGATGAAGAGCCCGAGCCTTGGTGTCAAGCCTCAAGTGATTTCGAAGCTCGCCAAAAGGGTACACCTCAAGATATTGAAGATAGTACATTACTTTGTGTAGTGTAACATTTCACTTGGTGTAGGCCCTAGTGAAGGGTAGTTTCGAGACCCTTCGTGGTTGGGGACAGTGTGGCACTGTTCCACATCACTGTACCTCGGCTCTTGGGGTTTGTAGGAGCTGGGAGTCATTCCCAACTCGTAACTCTTCCTATCTTGTGTTCTAAGACTATAGTGGCTGCCATAGTACCGTTCGTTCAAACCGACGCTGTGTCGTCAATTCTTTATCAAATCGTGCAATCTAAATTGATAATTGTAGACGACGTGAAGACGCTCCAGATCCAATTTGAATCAAGTCATTTGCAGCTGTGAGCAGAACGCTATCAACGTTTGAAGCCGCTGTGCAGAAATCTGTCTGTGCTCTCTATCTTTCGTTTTAGGCACATTCAAGCCTATTGTGACTATAACACAAACCGCGTCCGTGATCTACACCAGTACTGCTTCGACTGCTTGGTCACTAGTTTCTGCTTCTATCACGTAGTCCTTGTCTGGGTCCGGTTAGGATGAGTACTGGCGCTGTAGACAATGCTATCTGTAGTTGTTCCATAGCTTGCTGATGAGGAGTATCCCGTTTGTAGGGCGTATCCTTTTTCAGTAGGTCGGTCAGTGGCGCTGCTATCTTAGCGTACTGCGGCACGAACCTGTTGTGGTAGTTGGCAAAGCCTAGGACCTGCTGCAACTCCTTCACCTTCTCCGGTACTTTCCACTTCTTGACGGCTTCGATTCTTCCGCGGGTCCACGTGTACGCCCTCCGCACTTACCATGTGCCCGAGAAACTGCACCTTCTTCAGTGCGAAGTTGCTATTCGACAACTTCACGTAGAACTTGTTTTTCCGCTGGATCTCGAACACCTTTCGCAGATGCTCCACATGCTCCTTCATATTTTAATCAGGGTGTCGTCCAGGTACACCACCACGCATTCGTACAATAGGAGCCGTTAGGATGTGATCCATCTCCGCCTGAAACGTCGCTGGTGCGTTGCAGAGTTCCGAACGGCATCACCAAGTATTTGTAGGAACCGCATCTGGTACAGAACGCCGTCTTGTGGATCGAGTTGTCCGCCATCTTGATCTGCCAGTAACCCGACCGTAGGTCCAGCTTCGAAAAGATTGTTGCACCATGCAGTTGGTCCAGTAGGTCGTCTATGCGCGGTATGGGATACTTGTTTTTGACTGTTTGTTTGTTCAGTGCGCGGTAGTCGATGCACATTCGTAAAACTGCTGTCTGGTTTAGGAGTGAAGAGAACTAGTGCACCGTAGGGAGAGGTGGATGGGCGGATGAGTTGCCTGTCCAGTAGATATTCTATCTGCTTATTCATGTCATCAGTTTGGTCGGACTAAGGCGGTATGGTGCACGTGAGACGGGTTTCGCACCTGGTTCCTCCACGATCTCGTTTCTAGTGGGTGCGTGCTGGATGTATGCCCGCCGCTAGGTCGTCGTGCATTATATCTTTGTACTGCTCCAAGACATCCTTCCACAGCTGCAGGAAGCTCCGAACTCGGCTTCTCCTTCTCAGCTGCTGCCATAACCAGTGCTAAGTAACCCGTGTTACTCTCGTTCACTGTCTGTTTGAACGGTGTGCTAGTGTCATTTCAGGAACATCCCCTGTATCCGTCCAGCTTCGCAACTCCACTTGTTTCCCGTAGTTGTAGATGCACACCTTCCGGTTGACCCAATCAATTTCGGGGTTGAGCCGCTTCAGGAAATCTCACCCCAATATGAAATCTAAACCCTTGATGTTCGTGATTGGCAATGTCAGCTTCCCACCTCAGCGCCCCTATGTGCATCTGCAGTGATGCTTCGCCGTGGATGGGAAGTTCCGTACGGTCCACCATCGTTGCCGTGAACTTGGACTCCTCCGAAGGTTCTCCAATTTTCTCCAACGTCCCGCGATCGCACACGAGTGATACGCACCCCTGTCCACCAGTGCCTGGAGACGTCGCCTGTTGCAGATCACCTCGAGTAGTAGTGGTTGTTGCCGCTTTGAGTAACCGTAGATGGTCTCGCTTATAGGATCTTAGGGGATGTTGTTTAAATCATCCCTAGGGTCCTGCGGTCGAAGCTGCTGACTCAATATCAGTTTCCAACTGAGTAGGGTTAGAAGGATTTATCTGAGGCTGATTCAGCTTCGTCTTGGCCTGGAACCTTCCTCTAAGCCTTTGCAGCTTTGTAGGCTTCACATGTGGGCAGGGGAGCCTTAACACTGTGCTACGGGGAGAGAATATTAACTCCTCGGAACGCACGACCCTTTTCAATGCTCCGGAGTGGTTTGCCCAACTTCTCAGGTACGTGAATAATCTCCAAGGGTTAGCCTCTAAATCTCTCCTGAATATCTTAAAGGTCGGTGCAGGGTCTTGTTTCGCGGAGCCCCCATTTGTCTCGACGATTTCCCCTGTGTCGGCCGGGTCGTGACGTTTTAAATGTTGCGCCATTATGTCCTCCTTATTTTGCCCGCTCTGAAGTCTCCATGTCTTTTGACTTCAGGGGTGCCGTACTATTGTTGCCCTGCAGGTCCGCTCGTGCCTTCTTCATTTTCCAACACACCAAGAATCGATATCCTGCTATGCCACAAAATTCGCAGTTCTCATATTTTGTCAACTGCTGCTTCGTGTCGATCTTAACGATATCCATCGGGTCGGCGGTCGTGGGTGGTGCCTATTGCTCCGTGCCGAATGATCTGTTCGGCACGCGTCGTCGTGTTTCGGGTTGACCTCGAGTCAACGCATCGAATCTCTCTGCTGCGCACACCATGTCGCCGTATTTGTTGTAGTTTGCGGCAATCATCTGTCCGCGGACTTCCAACTTTAGCCCCTCGGTATACGCTTGGATTCTTTCCCCTTCGGTCAGGTCGGTAATTTGGTTGAGGAAGCTTTCCATCTGCTGCGTGTACTGTGTTACACTGCGGGACTATTTCTGCCGATGAATCTGCTGCCGTTCCATGTAGCTCAAATTAATCGGTTCGAAGCGTTGAATTAAAGCTGCCCAAAACTGCGTCCATGACCCCTCGCCTCGGACCTCGTTGCTATTGTAAATCCACTCGAGCGCCGGGCCTCGAAACAGTGTCGTTGCGAGCCAAATCCACATTGCATCGTGTGTCGGGGTCGTACAGCCAACGGTTCTCGAAGTAAATTTCGAGGGTCGCAATGAATCGACGGACGTCGGTGTCTCTCGCATTCGGATTTGAACGTCTCCGGTAGCCTCGGAAGTGCCGCCACAAGATTCACTGTAGCCGCAGCCGCTGCTGCCGGGTGAAGTGTCTGGTGTCGACGCTTGCTGCATTCGATGCTACGTTCGCTGCTGCCTATGACGGCTGCCGACTAGTTCGAAAGAAGCTCCTCTATTCGCTGGAGTGCCGCTCGCGTCTGGTCCAGGCCGGGTGTGTAACTCTGTAATGTTTAGTACGGAATTATCACCCATTTTCCTCCATTTGGCGATGTACAGGAAGACTTGCGACCAAAACAATTGAGTTCTATGCGCTGGTCGACTTACTGCGAATCGAATCGAATGCAGAAATGAGGAGCGCTGATTCTGTAGGTCGCATAATTCTCCCTTAGTCGAAATTCGCATCCCGATCTCTGCCATTGGGCGAAATTCTCAGTGCCGTTGACATTCGAGTCGATTGGACGGTCGAAATTCCAACTTTTTTCGCCACTGGACCTAAGGAGTGTTCCAAGCCCCGTTCGAGGGGGACGTTAAAAAATAGCGCGAAACTGGTTTACATACCCAAAATCGGCGCTTTAGTTGTCGCCCCCCCACGGATTTTAAAAGCTAGGTTTTAGCGGTTAAAACAACTTCGCGCGCAAACAGGCTCTGATAACCAAGTCTGAGGATCTAGGATCGAGCTCAGGAAAGAGAGTTGTAATTGAATGATCCACCTGGGTACAACACGAGGCTATATATAGTCTTGACATAAGCCAATTACACATGTGTTACGCGAATGTTCTGAGAGTCGCGAAGCGCCCCAAACAGGACCTTTCCCAACTCAGTAGAAAGCAATTCGGTGGAAACTGAATAGGCTTGAATTCGATACACGTAACCTGGTTCAGTACAATAACGATAAAAAAGCATAGGAATGCACCTAACCTAGGAAATCAAGCATATCTAAGCATGATAAAATAAACCTAAGCTAGAAATAGCATAATAAAGTCCAAGCAAGCTAGTAAAGCCAGCATTAGCCGTCGTACTGTCATACAGTCTATGGGATCAACAGGCTGGTTGGTCCAACCGGTCCATGGGACCAACAGGCCGGTTGGTCCAATCGGTCCATGGGACCAACATGCCAGTTGGTCCAACTGGTCTATAGGACCAACATGCCGGTTGGTCCAACCGGTCCACAGGACCAACTGGCCGGTTGGTTCAACTGGTCCCTGAAACCAACATGGCTGTTGGTCCAACCAGTCCATGGGACTAATAGGCAGGTTGGTCCTACCATTCCATGGGACCAACACGCCGGTTGGTCCAACCGGTCTATGGGACCAACTGGCCGGTTGGTCCAACCGGTCCATGGGATCAACTGGCCGGTTGGTCCAACCGGTCCGTGGGACTAACAGGCCGGATGGTTCAACCGGTCCATGGGACCAACGAGCCAGTTGGTCCAACCGGTCTGTAGAACCAACATGCCGGTTGGTCCAACAAGTCTACAGGACCAACTGGCCGGTTGATCCAACCGGTCCAGGGAACCAATATGGCGGTTGGTCCTACCAGTCAATGGGACCAACAGGCTGGTGGGTCCAACCGGTCCATGGGACCAAACTGGCCGGTTGGTCCAAACCGGTCTATAGGACGAAAATGCCGGTTGGTACAACCAGTCCACGAGACCAACTGGCCGGTTGGTCCAACCGGTCCGTGAAACCAACATGGCGTTTGGTCCAACCAGTCCATGGGACCAACCAGCCGGTTGGTCCTACTAGTCCATGGGGCCAACAATCCGGTTGGTCCAGCCGGTCTATGGGACCAACAGGTCGGTTGGTCCAACGGGTCAATGGGACCAACTGGCCGGTTGGTCCAACATATCCATGTGACCAACAGCAAGGTTGGTCCTACCGGTCCATAGGACCAAGAAGCCGGTTGGTCCTACCGGTCAATGGGACCAGCAGGCAGGTTGGTCCAACCGGTTCCATACGACCAACACGTGGGTTGGACCAACCAGTCCATGGGACTCCTGTGGACCGGTTGGACCAACCGGCCAGTTGGTCCTATGGACCGGTTGGACCAACCGGCCAGTTGGTCCTCTGGACCGGTTGGACCAACCGGCCAGTTGGTCCTCTGGACCGGTTGGACCAACCGGCCAGTTGGTCCTGTGGACCGGTTTGGACCAACCGGCCAGTTGGTCCTGTGGACCGGTTGGACCAACCGGCCTGTTGGTCCTGTGGACCGGTTGGAACCAACCAACCAGTTGGTCCTGTGGACCGGTTGGACCAACCGACAAGTTGGTCCTCTGGACCGGTTGGACCGACCGGCCTGTTGGTCCTGTGTACCGGTCGGACCAAACGGCCAGTTGGTCCTCTGGACCCGGTTGGACTAACCGGCCAGTTGGTCCTGTGGACCGGTTGGACCAACCGACAAGTTGGTCCTGTGGACCGGTTTGGACCAGCCGACAAGTTGGTCCTGTGGGACCGGTTGGACCAGCCGGCCAGTTGGTCCTGTGGACCGGTTGGACCAACCGGCCAGTTGGTCCTCTGGACCGGTCGGACTAACCGGCCAGTTGGTCCTGTGGACCGGTTGGACTAACCGGCCAGTTGGTCCTGTGGACCGGTTGGACCAGCCGGCCAGTTGGTCCTATGGACCGGTTGGACCAACCGGCCAGTTGGTCCTCTGGACCGGTCGGACTAACCGGCCAGTTGGTCCTGTGGACCGGTTGGACCAACCGACAAGTTGGTCCTGTTGACCGGTTGGACCAACCGGCCAGTTGGTCCTGTGGACCGGTTGGACCAACCGGCCTGTTGGTCCTGTGGACCGGTTGGACCAACCGGCCAGTTGGTCCTCTGGACCGGTTGGACTAACCGGCCAGTTGGTCCTGTGGACCGGTTGGACCAACCGGCCAGTTGGTCCTCTGGACCGGTTGGACCAACCGGCCAGTTGGTCCTCTGGACCGGTCGGACCAACCGGCCTGTTGGTCCTGTGGACCGGTTGGACCAACCGGCCAGTTGGTTCCTGTGGACCGGTTGGACCAACCAGCAGTTGGTCCTGTGGACCGGTTGGACCAACCGGCCAGTTGGTCCAATGGACCGGTTGGACCAACCGGCTAGTTGGTCGTGTGGACCGATTGGACCAACCGGCTAGTTGGTCCTGTGGACCGGTTGGACCAACCGGCCAGTTGGTCCAATGGACCGATTGGACCAACCGGCTAGTTGGTCCTGTGGACCGGTTGGACCAACCGGCCAGTTGGTCCTGTGGACCGGTTGAACCAACCGGCCTGTTGGTCCTGTGGACCGGTTGGACCAACCGGCCTGTTGGTCCTGTGGACCGGTTGGACCAACCGGCTTGTTGGTCCTGTGGACCGGTTGGACCAACCGGCCTGTTGGTCCTGTGGACCGGTTCGACCAACCGGCCAGTTGGTCCTCTAGACCAGTTGGACTAACCGGCCAGTTGGTCTTGTGGACCGGTTGGACCAACCGGCCAGTTGGTCGTGTGGACCGGTTGGACCAACCGGCCAGTTGGTCCTGTGGACCGGTTGGACCAACCGGCCAGTTGGTCCTGTGGACCGGTTGCACCAACCGGCCTGTTGGTCCTGTGGACCGGTTGGACCAACCGGCCTGTTGGTCCTGTGGACCGGTTGGACCAACCGGCCTGTTGAACCTGTGGACCGGTTGGACCAACCGGCTTGTTGGCCCTGTGGACCGGTTGGACCAACCGGCCTGTTGGTCTTATGGACCGGTTGGACCAACCGGCCTGTTGGTCCTATGGACCGGTTGGACCAACGGGCCAGTTGGTCCTATGGACCGGTTGGACCAACGGGCCTGTTGGTCTTGTGGACCGGTTGGACCAACGGGCCAGTTGGTCCTATGGACCGGTTGGACCAACCGGCCAGTTGGTCCTGTGGACCGGTTGGACCAACCGGCCAGTTGGTCCTCTGGACCGGTTGGACCAACCGGCCAGTTGGTCCTGTGGACCGGTTGGACCAACCGGCCAGTTGGTCCTGTGGACCGGTTGGACGAACCGGCCAGTTGGTCCTGTGGACCGGTTGGACCAACCGGCCTGTTGGTCCTGTGGACCCGTTGGACCAACCAGCCTGTTGGTCCTTTGGACCCGTTGGACCAACGGGCCAGTTGGTCCTGTGGACCAGTTGGACCAACCGTCCTGTTGGTCCTTTGGACCCGTTGGACCAACCGGCCTGTTGGTCCTGTGTACCGGTCGGACCAAACGGCCTGTTGGTCCTGTGGACCGGTTGGACCAACCGGCCAGTTGGTCCTGTGGACCGGTTGGACCAACCGGCCTTTTGGTCCAGTGGACCGGTTGGACCAACCGGCCTGTTGGTCCTGTGGACCGGTTGGACCAACCGGCCTGTTGGTTTTGTGGACCGGTTGGACCAACCGGCCTGTTGGTCCTGTGGACCGGTTGGACCAACCGGCCTGTTGGTCCTGTGGACCGGTTGGACCAACCGGCCTGTTGGTCCTGTGGACCGGTTGGACCAACCGGCCAGTTGGTCCTGTGGACCGGTTGGACCAACCGGCCAGTTGGTCCTGTGGACCGGTTGGACCAACCGGCCTGTTGGTCCTGTGGACCGGTTGGACCAACCGGCCAGTTGGTCCTGTGGACCGGTTGGACCAACCGGCCAGTTGGTCTGTGTGGACAGTTGGTCCTGTGGACCGGTTGGACCAACCGGCCTGATGGTCCTGTGGACTGGTTGGACCAACCGGCCTGTTGGTCCTGTGGACCGGTTGGACCAACCGGCCTGTTGGTCCTGTGGACCGGTTTGAACCAATCGGCCTGTTGGTCCTGTGGACCGGTTGGACCAACCGACCTGTCGGTCCTGTGGACCGGTTGGACCAACCGGCCTGTTGGTCCTGTGGACGGTTGGACCAACCGGCTTGTTGGCCCTGTGGACCCGTTGGACCAACCAGCCTGTTGGTCCTTTGGACCCGTTGGACCAACGGGCCAGTTAGTCCTGTGGACCAGTTGGACCAACCGGCCTGTTGGTCCTTTGGACCCGTTGGACCAACCGGCCTGTTGGTCCTGTGGACCGGTTGGACCAACCGGCCAGTTGGTCCTGTGGACCGGTTGGACCAACCGGCATGTTGGTCCTGTGGACCGGTTGGACCAACCGGCCTGTTGGTCCTGTGGACTGGTTGGACCAACCGGCCAGTTGGTCCTGTGGACCGGTTGGACCAACCGGCCAGTTGGTCCTGTGGACCGGTTGGACCAACCCGCCTGTTGGTCGTGTGGACCGGTTGGACCAACCGGCCAGTTGGTCCTGTGGACCGGTTGGACCAACCGGCCAGTTGGTCGTGTGGACCGGTTGGTCCAACCGGCCAGTTGGTCCTGTGGACCGGTTGGACCAACCGGCCTGATGGTCCTGTGGACCGGTTGGACCAACCGGCCAGTTGGTCCTGTGGACCGCTTGGACCAACCGGCCTGTTGGTCCTGTGGACCGGTTGAACCAACCGGCCTGTTGGTCCTGTGGACCGGTTGGACCAACCGGCCTGTTGGTCCTGTGGACCGGTGGACCAACCGGCCTGTTGGTCCTGTGGACCGGTTGGACCAACCGGCCTGTTGGCCCTGTGGACCGGTTGGACCAACCGGCCTGTTGGTCTTATGGACCGGTTGGACCAACCGGCCTGTTGGTCCTGTGGACCAGTTGGACCAACGGGCCTGTTGGTCCTGTGGACCGGTAGGACCAACCGGCCTGTTGGTCCTGTGGACCCGTTGGACCAACGGGCCTGTTGGTCCTTTGGACCCGTTGGACCAACCGGCCTGTTGGTCCTGTGTACCGGTTGGACCAATAGGCCTGTTGGTCCTTTGGACCCGTTGGACCAACCGGCCTGTTGGTCCTGTGTACTGGTTGGACCAACCGGCCTGTTGGTCCTGTGGACCGGTTGGACCAACCGGCCAGTTGGTCCTGTGGACCGGTTGGACCAACCGGCCAGTTGGTCCTGTGGACCGGTTGGACCAACCGGCCCAGTTGGTCCTATGGACCGGTTGGACCACCCGGCCAGTTGGTCCTGTGGACCGGTTGGTCCAACCGGCCTGTTGGTCCTATGGACCGGTTTGACCAACCGGCCAGTTGGTCGTGTGGACCGGTTGGACCAACCGGCCTGTTGGTCCTGTGGACCGGTTGGACCAACCGGCTAGTTGGTCGTGTGGACCGGTTGGACCAACCGGCCTGTTGGTCCTGTTGACTGGTTGGACCTACCGGCCAGTTGGTCCTGTGGACCGGTTTGACCAACCGGCCTGTTGGTCCTGTGGACCGGTTGGACCAACCGGCCTGTTGGTCCTGTGGACCGGTTGGACCAACCGGCCTTTTGGTCCTGTGGACCGGTTGGACCAACCGGCCTGTTGGTCCTGTGGACCGGTTGGACCAACCGGCCAGTTGGTCCTTTACACCGGTTGGACCAACCGGTCTGTTGGTCCTATGGACCGGTTGGACCAACCGGCCTGTTGGTCCTGTGGACCGGTTGGACCAACCGGCCTGTTGGTCCTGTAGACCGGTTGGACCAACCGGCCTGTTGGTCCTGTGGACCGGTTGGGACCAACCGGCCTGTTTGTCCTGTGGACCGGTTGGACCAACCGGCCTGTTGGTCCTGTGGACCGGTTGGACCAACCGGCCAGTTGGTCCTGTGGACCGGTTGGACCAACCGGCCTGTTGGTCCTCTGGACCGGTTGGACTAACCGGCCTGTTGGTCCTCTGGACCGGTTGGACCAACCGGCCAGTTGGTCTTGTGGACCGGTTTGGACCAACCGGCCTGTTGGTCCTGTGGACCGGTTTGACCAACCGGCCTGTTGGTCATGTGGACCGGTTGGTCCAACCGGCCAGTTGGTCCTGTGGACCGGTTGGACCAACCGGCCAGTTGGTCCTGTGGACCGGTTGGACCAATCGGCCTGTTGGTCCTGTGGACCGGTTGGACCAACCGGCCCTGTTGGTCCTTTGGACCGGTTGGACCAACCGGCCTGTTGGTCCTGTGGACCGGTTGGACCTACCGGCCTGTTGGTCCTGTGGACCGGTTGGACCAACCGGCCTGTTGGTCCTGTGGACCGGTTGGACCAACCGGCCTGTTGGTCCTGTGGACCGGTTGGACCAACCGGCCTTTTGGTCCTGTGGACCGGTTGGACCAACCGGCCTGTTGGTCCTGTGGACCGGTTGGACCAACCGGCCTGTTGGTCCTGTGGACCGGTTGGACCAGCCGGCCTGTTGGTCCTGTGGACCGGTTGGACCACCCGGCCAGTTGGTCCTGTGGACCGTTTGGACCAACCGGCCTGTTGGTCCTATGGACCGGTTGGACCAACCGGCCTGTTGGTCCTGTGGACCGGTTGGACCAACTGACCTGTTGGTCCTGTGGACCGGTTGGACCAACCGGCCAGTTGGTCCTGTGGACCGGTTGGACCAACCGGCCAGTTGGTCTTGTGGACCGGTTGGACCAACCGGCCTGTTGGTCCTGTGGACCGGTTTGACCAACCGGCCAGTTGGTCATGTGGACCGGTTGGACCAACCGGCCTGTTGGTCCTGTGGACCGGTTGGACCAACCGGCCAGTTGGTCCTTTACACCGGTTGGACCAACCGGTCTGTTGGTCCTATGGACCGGTTGGACCAACCGGCCTGTTGGTCCTGTGGACCGGTTGGACCAACCGGCCTGTTGGTCCTGTGGACCGGTTGGACCAACTGGCCTGTTGGTCCTGTGGACCGGTTGGACCAACCGGCCTGTTGGTCCTGTGGACCGGTTGGACCAACCAGCCTGTTGGTCCTGTGGACCGGTTGGACCAACCGGCCTGTTGGTCCTGTGGACCGGTTGGACCAACGGCCTGTTGGTCCTGTGGACCGGTTGGACCAACGGGCCTGTTGGTCCTGTGGACCGGTTGGACCAACCGGCCTGTTGGTCCTGTGGACCCGTTGGACCAACCGGCCTGTTGGTCCTTTGGACCGGTTGGACCAACCGGCCTGTTGGTCCTGTGGACCGGTTGGACCAACCGGCCTGTCCCGCTGGACCAACCGGCCTGTTGGTCCTTTGGACCCGTTGGACCAACCGGCCAGTTGGTCCTGTGGACCGGTTGGACCAACCGGTCTGTTGGTCCTATGGACCGGTTGGACCAACCGGCCAGTTGGTCCTGTGGACCGGTTGGACCAACCGGCCAGTTGGTCCTGTGGACCGGTTGGACCAACCGGCCTGTTGGTCCTGTGGACCGGTTGGACCAACCGGCCTGTTGGTCCTCTGGACCGGTTGGACTAACCGGCCAGTTGGTCCTATGGACCGGTTGGACCAACCGGCCAGTTGGTCCTGTGGACCGGTTGGACCAACCGGCCTGTTGGTCCTGTGGACCGGTTTGACCAACCCGCCAGTTGGTCGTGTGGACCGGTTGGTCCAACCGGCCAGTTGGTCCTGTGGACCGGTTGGACCAACCGGCCAGTTGGTCCTGTGGACCGGTTGGACCAACCGGCCTGTTGGTCCTGTGGACCGGTTGGACCAACCGGCCTGTTGGTCCTGTGGACCGGTTGGACCAATCGGCCTGTTGGTCCTGTGGACCGGTTAGACCTACCGGCCTGTTGGTCCTGTGGACCGGTTGGACCAACCGGCCTTTTGGTCCTGTGGACCCGGTTGGACCAACCGGCCTGTTGGTCCAGTGGACCGGTTGGACCAACCGGCCTGTTGGTCCTGTGGACCGGTTGGACCAGCCGGCCTGTTGGTCCTGTGGACCGGTTGGACCAACCGGCCAGTTGGTCCTGTGGACCGGTTGGACCAACCGGCCTGTTGGTCCTGTGGAACGGTTGGACCTACCGGCCTGTTGGTCCTGTGGACCGGTTGGACCAACTGACCTGTTGGTCCTGTGGACCGGTTGGACCAACCGGCCAGTTGGTCCTTTGGACCGGTTGGACCAACCGACTTGTTGGTCATGTGGACCGGTTGGACCAACCGGCCTGTTGGTCCTGTGGACCGGTTGGACCAACCGGCCTGTTGGTCCTCTTGACCGGCTGGACTAACCGGCCAGTTGGTCCTATGGACCGGTTGGACCAACCGGCTTGTTGGTCCTGTGGACCGGTTGGACCAACCGGCTTGTTGGTCCTGTGGACCGGTTGGACCAACCGGCTTGTTGGTCCTGTGGACCGGTTGGACCAACGGGCCAGTTGGTCCTGTGGACCAGTTGGACCAATAGGCCTGTTGGACCTTTGGACCCGTTGGACCAACCGGCCTGTTGGTCCTGTGTACCGGTCGGACCAAACGGCCTGTTGGTCCTGTGGACCGGTTGGACCAACCGGCCAGTTGGTCCTGTGGACCGGTTGGACCAACCGGCCTGTTGGTCCTCTGGACCGGTTGGACTAACCGGCCAGTTGGTCCTATGGACCGGTTGGACCAACCGGCCAGTTGGTCGTGTGGACCGGTTGGACCAACCGGCCAGTTGGTCGTGTGGACCGGTTGGTCCAACCGGCCAGTTGGTCCTGTGGACCGGTTGGACCAGCTGGCCTGATGGTCCTGTGGACCGGTTGGACCAACCGGCCAGTTGGTCCTGTGGACCGGTTGGACCAACCGGCCTGTTGGTCCTGTGGACTGGTTGAACCAACCGGCCTGTTGGTCCTGTGGACCGGTTGGACCAACCGGCCTGTTGGTCCTGTGGACCGGTTGGACCAACCGGCCTGTTGGTCCTATGGACCGGTTGGACCAACCGGCCTGTTGGCCCTGTGGACCGGTTGGACCAACTGGCCTGTTGGTCTTATGGACCGGTTGGACCAACCGGCCAGGTGGTCCTATGGACCAGTTGGACCAACGGGCCTGTTGGTCCTGTGGACCGGTAGGACCAACCGGCATGTTGGTCCTGTGGACCCGTTGGACCAACCGGCGTGTTGGTCCTTTGGACCCGTTGGACCAACGGGCCAGTTGGTCCTGTGGACCAGTTGGACCAGTAGGCCTGTTGGTCCTTTGGACGGGTTGGACCAACCGGCCAGTTGGTCCTGTGGACCGGTTGGACCAACCGGCCAGTTGGTCCTGTGGACCGGTTGGACCAACCGGCCAGTTGGTCGTGTGGACCGGTTGGTCCAACCGGCCAGTTGGTCCTGTGGACCGGTTGGACCAACCGGCCTGTTGGTCCTGTGGACCAGTTTGACCAACCGGCCAGTTGGTCATGTGGACCGGTTGGTCCAACCGGCCAGTTGGTCCTGTGGACCGGTTGGACGAACCGGCCAGTTGGTCCTGTGGACCGGTTGGACGAACCGGCCTGTTGGTCCTGTGGACCGGTTGGACCTACCGGCCTGTTGGTCGTGTGGACCGGTTGGACCAACCGGCTTGTTGGTCCTATGGACCGGTTGGACCAACCGGCCTGTTGGTCCTGTGGACCGGTTGGACCAACCGACCTTTTGGTCCTGTGGACCGGTTGGACCAACCGGCCTGTTGGTCCTGTGGACCCGGTTGGACCAACCGGCCTGTTGGTCCTGTGGACCGGTTGGACCAGCCGGCCTGTTGGTCCTGTGGACCGGTTGGACCACCCGGCCAGTTGGTCCTGTGGACCGGTTGGACCAACCGGCCTGTTGGTCCTGTGGACCGGTTGGACCAACGGCCTGTTCGTCCTGTGGACCGGTTGGACCAACCGGCCTGTTGGTTCTGTGGACCGGTTGGACCAACCGGCCTGTTGGTCCTGTGGACCGGTTGGACCAACCGGCCTGTTGGTCCTGTGGACCGGTTTGGACCAACCGACCTTTTGGTCCTGTGGACCGGTTGGACCAACCGGCCTGTTGGTCCTGTGGACCGGTTGGACCAACCGGCCTGTTGGTCCTGTGGACCGGTTGGACCAGCCGGGCCTGTTGGTCCTGTGGACCGGTTGGACCACCCGGCCAGTTGGTCATGTGGACCGGTTGGACCAACCGGCCTGTTGGTTCTGTGGACCGGTTGGACCAACCGGCCAGTTGGTCCTGTGGACCGGTTGGACCAACTGACCTGTTGGTCCTGTGGACCGGTTGGACCAACCGGCCAGTTGGTCCTGTGGACCGGTTGGACCAACCGGCCTGTTGGTCCTGTGGACCGGTTGGACCAACCGGCCTGTTGGTCCTGTGGACCGGTTGGACCAACTGACCTGTTGGTCCTGTGGACCGGTTGGACCAACCGGCCAGTTGGTCCTGTGGACCGGTTGGACCAACCGGCCTGTTGGTCATGTGGACCGGTTGGACCAACCGGCCTGTTGGTCCTGTGGACCGGTTGGACCAACCGGCCAGTTGGTCCTTTACACCGGTTGGACCAACCGGTCTGTTGGTCCTATGGACCGGTTGGACCAACCGGCCTGTTGGTCCTGTGGACCGGTTGGACCAACCGGCCTGTTGGTCCCGTGGACCGGTTGGACCAACCGGCCTGTTGGTCCTGTGGACCGGTTGGACCAACCGGCCTGTTGGTCCTGTGGACCGGTTGGACCAACCGGCCTGTTGGTCCTGTGGACCGGTTGGACCAACCGGCCAGTTGGTCCCGTGGACCGGTTGGGACCAACGGGCCTGTTGGTCCTGTGGACCGGTTGGACCAACCGGCCTGTTGGTCCTGTGGACCCGTAGGACCAACCGGCCTGTTGGTCCTTTGGACCCGTTGGACCAACGGGCCTGTTGGTCCTGTGGACCGGTTGGACCAACCGGCCTGTTGGTCCTTTGGACCCGCTGGACCAACCGGCCTGTTGGTCCTTTGGACCCGTTGGACCAACCGGCCTGTTGGTCCTGTGGACCGGTTGGACCAACCGGTCTGTTGGTCCTGTGGACCGGTTGGACCAACTGGCTTGTTGGTCGTGTGGACCGGTTAGACCAACCGGCCTGTTGGTCCTGTGGACCGGTAGGACCAACCGCGCCTGTTGGTCCTGTGGACCGGTTGGACCAACCGGCCTGTTGGTCCTGTGGACCGGTTTGGACCAACCAGCCAGTTGGTCCAATGGACCGGTTGGACCAACCGGCCAGTTGGTCCTGTGGACCGGTTGGACAAACCGGCCCTGTTGGTCCTGTGGACCGGTTTGACCAACCGGCCAGTTGGTCATGTGGACCGGTTGGTCCAACCGGCCAGTTGGTCATGTGGACCGGTTGGTCCAACCGGCCAGTTGGTCCTGTGGACCGGTTGGACCAACCGGCCTGTTGGTCCTGTGGACCGGTTGGACCAACCGGCCTGTTGGTCCTGTGGACCGGTTGGAACAACCCGCCAGTTGGTCCAATGGACCGGTTGGACCAACCGGCCAGTTGGTCCTGTGGACCGGTTGGACTAACCGGCCTGTTGGTCCTGTGGAGCGGTTTGACCAACCGGCCAGTTGGTCATGTGGACCGGTTGGTCCAACTGGCCAGTTGGTCCTGTGGACCGGTTGGACTAACCGGAATGTTGGTCCTGTGGAGCGGTTTGACCAACCGGCCAGTTGGTCATGTGGACCGGTTGGTCCAACTGGCCAGTTGGTCCTGTGGACCGGTTGGACCAACCGGCCTGTTGGTCGTGTGGACCGGTTGGTCCAACCGGCCTGTTGGTCCTGTGGACCGGTTGGACCAACCGGCCTTTTGGTCCTGTGGACCGGTTGGACCAACCGGCCTGTTGGTCCTGTGGACCGGTTGGACCAACCGGCCTTTTGGTCCTGTGGACCGGTTGGACCAACCGGCCTGTTGGTCCTGTGGACCGGTTGGACCAACCGGCCTGTTGGTCCTGTGGACCGGTTGGACCAGCCGGCCTGTTGGTCCTGTGGACCGGTTGGACCAACCGGCCAGTTGGTCCTGTGGACCGGTTGGACCAACCGGCCTGTTGGTCCTGTGGACCGGTTGGACCAACCGGCCTGTTGGTCCTGTGGACCGGTTGGACCAACTGACCTGTTGGTCCTGTGGACCGGTTGGACCAACCGGCCAGTTGGTCCTGTGGACCGGTTGGACCAACCGGCTTGTTGGTCATGTGGACCGGTTGGACCAACCGGCCTGTTGGTCCTGTGGACCGGTTGGACCAACCGGCCTGTTGGTCCTGTGGACCGGTTGGACCTACCGGCCTGTTGGTCCTATGGACCGGTTGGACCAACCGGCCTGTTGGTCCTGTGGACCGGTTGGACCAACCGGCCTGTTGGTCCTGTGGACCGGTTGGACCAACCGGCCTTTTGGTCCTGTGGACCGGTTGGTCCAACCGGCCTGTTGGTCCTGTGGACCGGTTTGACCAACCGGCCAGTTGGTCCTGTGGACCGGTTTGACCAACCGGCCAGTTGGTCCTGTGGACCGGTTGGACCAACCGGCCAGTTGGTCCTGTGGACCGGTTGGTCCAACCGGCCTGTTGGTCCTGTGGACCGGTTGGACCCAACCGGCCAGTTGGTCCTGTGGACCGGTTGGACCAACTGACCTGTTGGTCCTGTGGACCGGTTGGACCAACCGGCCAGTTGGTCCTGTGGACCGGTTGGACCAACTGACCTGTTGGTCCTGTGGACCGGTTGGACCAACCGGCCAGTTGGTCCTGTGGACCGGTTGGACCAGCCGGCTTGTTGGTCATGTGGACCGGTTGGACCAACCGGCCTGTTGGTCCTGTGGACCGGTTGGACCAACCGGCCAGTTGGTCCTGTGGACCGGTTGGACCAACCGGCTTGTTGGTCATGTGGACCGGTTGGACCAACCGGCCTGTTGGTCCTGTGGACCGGTTGGACCAACCGGCCAGTTGGTCCTGTGGACCGGTTGGACCAACCGGCCTTTTGGTCCTGTGGACCGGTTGGACCAACTGGCCTGTTGGTCCTGTGGACCGGTTGGACCAACCGGCCAGTTGGTCCTGTGGACCGGTTGGACCAACCGGCCAATTGGTCCTGTGGACCGGTTGGACCAACCGGCCTGTTGGTCCTGTGGACCGGTTGGACCAACCGGCCTGTTGGTCCTGTGGACCGGTTGGACCAACCGGCCTGTTGGTCCTGTGGACCGGTTGGTCCAACCGGCCTGTTGGTCCTGTGGACCGGTTGGACCAACCGGCCTGTTGGTCCTGTGGACCGGTTGGACCAACTGACCTGTTGGTCCTGTGGACCGGTTGGACCAACTGACCTGTTGGTCCTGTGGACCGGTTGGACCAACCGGCCAGTTGGTCCTGTGGACCGGTTGGACCAACCGGCATGTTGGTCCTGTGGACCGGTTGGACCAACCGGCCTGTTGGTCCTGTGGACTGGTTGGACCAACCGGCCAGTTGGTCCTGTGGACCGGTTGGACCAACCGGCCAGTTGGTCCTGTGGACCGGTTGGACCAACCCGCCTGTTGGTCGTGTGGACCGGTTTGGACCAACCGGCCAGTTGGTCCTGTGGACCGGTTGGACCAACCGGCCAGTTGGTCGTGTGGACCGGTTGGTCCAACCGGCCAGTTGGTCCTGTGGACCGGTTGGACCAACCGGCCTGATGGTCCTGTGGACCGGTTGGACCAACCGGCCAGTTGGTCCTGTGGACCGCTTGGACCAACCGGCCAGTTGGTCCTGTGGACCGGTTGGACCAACCGGCCAGTTGGTCTTGTGGACCGGTTGGACCAACCGGCCTGTTGGTCCTGTGGACCGGTTTTGACCAACCGGCCAGTTGGTCATGTGGACCGGTTGGACCAACCGGCCTGTTGGTCCTGTGGACCGGTTGGACCAACCGGCCAGTTGGTCCTTTACACCGGTTGGACCAACCGGTCTGTTGGTCCTATGGACCGGTTGGACCAACCGGCCTGTTGGTCCTGTGGACCGGTTGGACCAACCGGCCTGTTGGTCCTGTGGACCGGTTGGACCAACTGGCCTGTTGGTCCTGTGGACCGGTTGGACCAACCGGCCTGTTGGTCCTGTGGACCGGTTGGACCAACCAGCCTGTTGGTCCTGTGGACCGGTTGGACCAACCGGCCTGTTGGTCCTGTGGACCGGTTGGACCAACCGGCCTGTTGGTCCTGTGGACCGGTTGGACCAACGGGCCTGTTGGTCCTGTGGACCGGTTGGACCAACCGGCCTGTTGGTCCTGTGGACCCGTTGGACCAACCGGCCTGTTGGTCCTTTGGACCGGTTGGACCAACCGGCCTGTTGGTCCTGTGGACCGGTTGGACCAACCGGCCTGTCCCGCTGGACCAACCGGCCTGTTGGTCCTTTGGACCCGTTGGACCAACCGGCCAGTTGGTCCTGTGGACCGGTTGGACCAACCGGTCTGTTGGTCCTATGCACCGGTTGGACCAACCGGCCAGTTGGTCCTGTGGACCGGTTGGACCAACCGGCCAGTTGGTCCTGTGGACCGGTTGGACCAACCGGCCTGTTGGTCCTGTGGACCGGTTGGACCAACCGGCCTGTTGGTCCTCTGGACCGGTTGGACTAACCGGCCAGTTGGTCCTATGGACCGGTTGGACCAACCGGCCAGTTGGTCCTGTGGACCGGTTGGACCAACCGGCCTGTTGGTCCTGTGGACCGGTTTGACCAACCCGCCAGTTGGTCGTGTGGACCGGTTGGTCCAACCGGCCAGTTGGTCCTGTGGACCGGTTGGACCAACCAGCCAGTTGGTCCTGTGGACCGGTTGGACCAACCGGCCTGTTGGTCCTGTGGACCGGTTGGACCAACCGGCCTGTTGGTCCTTGTGGACCGGTTGGACCAATCGGCCTGTTGGTCCTGTGGACCGGTTAGACCTACCGGCCTGTTGGTCCTGTGGACCGGTTGGACCAACCGGCCTTTTGGTCCTGTGGACCGGTTGGACCAACCGGCCTGTTGGTCCAGTGGACCGGTTGGACCAACCGGCCTGTTGGTCCTGTGGACCGGTTGGACCAGCCGGCCTGTTGGTCCTGTGGACCGGTTGGACCAACCGGCCAGTTGGTCCTGTGGACCGGTTGGACCAACCGGCCTGTTGGTCCTGTGGAACGGTTGGACCTACCGGCCTGTTGGTCCTATGGAACCGGGTTGGACCAACTGACCTGTTGGTCCTGTGGACCGGTGGACCAACCGGCCAGTTGGTCCTTTGGACCGGTTTGGACCAACCGACTTGTTGGTCATGTGGACCGGTTGGACCAACCGGCCTGTTGGTCCTGTGGAGCGGTTGGACCAACCGGCCTGTTGGTCCTCTTGACCGGCTGGACTAACCGGCCAGTTGGTCCTATGGACCGGTTGGACCAACCGGCTTGTTGGTCCTGTGGGACCGGTTGGACCAACCGGCTTGTTGGTCCTGTGGACGCTGTGGACCAACGGCCAGTTGGTCCTGTGGACCGCTTGGACCAACCGGCCAGTTGGTCCTGTGGACCGGTTTGGACCAACCGGCCAGTTGGTCTTGTGGACCGGTTGGACCAACCGGCCTGTTGGTCCTGTGGACCGGTTTGACCAACCGGCCAGTTGGTCATGTGGACCGGTGGACCAACCGGCCTGTTGGTCCTGTGGACCGGTTGGACCAACCGGACAGGTGGTCCTTTACACCGGTTGGACCAACCGGTCTGTTGGTCCTATGGACGGTTGGACCAACCGGCCTGTTGGCCTGTGGACCGGGTTGGACCACCCGGCCTGTTGGCTCCTGTGGGACCGGTTGGACCAACTGGGCCTGTTGGTCCTGTGGACCGGTTGGACCAACCGGCTGTTGGTCTGTGGACCGGTTGGACCAACGGCTGTTGGTCCTGTGGACCGGTTGGGACCAACCAGCCTGTTGGTCCTGTGGACCGGTTGGACCAACCGGCCTGTTGGTCCTGTGGACCGGTTGGACCAACGGCCTGTTGGTCCTGGGGACCGGTTGGACCAACGGGCCTGTTGGTCCTGTGGACCGGTGGACCAACGGCCTCGTTGGTCCTGTGGACCCGTTGGACCAACCGGCCTGTTGGTCCTTTGGACCGGTTGGACCAAACCGGCCTGTTGGTCCCTGTGGACCGGTTGGACCAACCGGCCTGTCCCGCTGGACCAACCGGCCTGTTGGTCCTTTGGACCCGTTGGACCAACCGGCCAGTTGGTCCTGTGGACGGGTTGGACCAACCGCGTCTGTTGGTCCTATGCACCGGTTGGACCAACCGGCCAGTTGGTCCTGTGGACCGGTTGGACCAACCGGCCAGTTGGTCCTGTGGACGGTTGGACCAACCGGCCTGTGGTCCTGTGGACCGGTTGGACCAACCGGCCTGTGGTCCTCTGGACCGGTTTGGACTAACCGGCCAGTTGGTCCTAGGACCGGGTGGGACCAACCGGCAGTTGGTCCTGTGGACGGTTGGACCAACCGGCCTGTTGGTCCTGTGGACCGGTTTGACCAACCCGCCAGTTGGTCGTGTGGACCGGTTGGTCCAAACCGGCCAGTTGGTCCTGTGGACCGGTTGGACCAACCGGCCAGTTGGTCCTGTGGACCGGTTGGACCAACCGGCTTGTTGGTCCTGTGGACCGGTTGGACCAACCGGCTTGTTGGTCCTGTGGACCGGTTGGACCAACGGGCCAGTTGGTCCTGTGGACCAGTTGGACCAATAGGCCTGTTGGACCCTTTGGACCCGTTGGACCAACCGGCCTGTTGGTCCTGTGTACCGGTCGGACCAAACGGCCTGTTGGTCCTGTGGACCGGTTGGACCAACCGGCCAGTTGGTCCTGTGGACCGGTTGGACCAACCGGCCTGTTGGTCCTCTGGACCGGTTGGACTAACCGGCCAGTTGGTCCTATGGGACCGGTTGACAACCGGCCAGTGGGTCCTGTGGACCGGTTGGACCAACCGGCCAGTTGGTCGTGTGGACCGGTTGGTCCAACCGGCCAGTTGGTCCTGTGGACCGGTTTGGACCAGCTGGCCTGATGGTCCTGTGGACCGGTTGGACCAACCGGCCAGTTGGTCCTGTGGACCGGTTGGACCAACCGGGCCTGTTGGTCCTGTGGACCGGTTGAACCAACCGGCCTGTTGGTCCTGTGGACCGGTTGGACCAACCGGCCTGTTGGTCCTGTGGACCGGTTGGACCAACCGGCCTGTTGGTCCTATGGACCGGTTGGACCAACCGGCCTGTTGGCCCTGTGGACCGGTTGGACCAACTGGCCTGTTGGTCTTATGGACCGGTTGGACCAACCGGCCAGGTGGTCCTATGGACCAGTTGGACCAACGGGCCTGTTGGTCCTGTGGACCGGTAGGACCAACTGGCATGTTGGTCCTGTGGACCCGTTGGACCAACCGGCGTGTTGGTCCTTTGGACCCGTCGGACCAACAGGCCAGTTGGTCCTGTGGACCAGTTGGACCAGTAGGCCTGTTGGTCCATTGGACGGGTTGGACCAACCGGCCAGTTGGTCCTGTGGACCGGTTGGACCAACCGGCCAGTTGGTCCTGTGGACCGGTTGGACCAACCGGCCTGTTGGTCCTGTGGACCAGTTTGACCAACCGGCCAGTTGGTCATGTGGACCGGTTGGTCCAACCGGCCAGTTGGTCCTGTGGGACCGGTTGGACGAACCGGCCAGTTGGTCCTGTGGACCGTTGGACGAACCGGCCTGTTGGTCCTGTGGACCGGTTGGACCTACCGGCCTGTTGGTCGTGTGGACCGGTTGGACCAACCGGCCTGTTGGTCCTGTGGACCGGTTGGACCAACCGGCCTGTTGGTCCTGTGGACCGGTTGGACAACCGACCTTTTTGGTCCTGTGGACCGGTTGGACCAACCGGCCTGTTGGTCCTGTGGGACCGGTTGGACCAACCGGCCTGTTGGTCCTGTGGACCGGTTGGACCAGCGGCCTGTTGGTCCTGGGGACCGGTTGGACCACCCGGCCGGTTGTTGGTCCTGTGGACCGGTTGGACCAACCGGCCTGTGGTCCTGTGGGACCGGTTGGACCAACCGGCCTGTTGGTCCTGTGGACCGGTTGGAACACACCGGCCTGTTGGTTCTGTGGACCGGTGGACCAACCGGCCTGTTGGTCCTGTGGACCGGTTGGACCAACCGGCCTGTTGGTCCTGTGGACCGGTTGGACCAACCGACTTTTGGTCCTGTGGACCGGTTGGACACAACCGGCCTGTTGGGTCCTGTGGACCGGTTGGACCAACCGGCCTGTTGGTCCTGTGGACCGGTTGGACCAGCCGGCCTGTTGGTCCTGTGGACCGGTTGGACCACCCGGCTAGTTGGTCATGTGGACCGGTTGGACCAACCGGCCTGTTGGTTCTGTGGACCGGTTGGACCAACGGCCAGTTGGTCCGTGGGACCGGTTTGGACCAACTGACCTGTTGGTCGTGTGGGACCGGTTGGACCAACCGGCCAGTTGGTCCTGTGGACCGGTTGGACCAACCGGCCTGTTGGTCCTGTGGACCGGTTGGACCAACTGACCTGTTGGTCCTGGGGACCGGTTGGACCAACCGGCAGTTGGTCCTGTGGACCGGTTGGACCAACCGGCCTGTTGGTCATGTGGACCGGTTGGACCAACCGGCCCTTTGGTCCTGTGGACCGGTTGGACCAACCGGCCAGTTGGTCCTTTACACCGGTTGGACCAACCGGTCTGTTGGTCCTATGGAACCGGTTGGACCAACCGGCCTGTTGGTCCTGTGGACCGGTTGGACCAACCGGCCTGTTGGTCCTGTGGAACGGTTGGACCAACCGGCCTGTTGGGTCCTGTGGACCGGTTTGGACCAACCGGCCTGTTGGTCCTGTGGACCGGTTGGACCAACCGGCCTGTTGGTCCTGTGGACCGGTTTGACCAACCGGCCTGTTGGTCCTGTGGACCGGTTGGACCAACGGGCCTGTTGGTCCTGTGGACCGGTTGGACCAACCGGCCTGTTGGTCCTGTGGACCCGTAGGACCAACCGGCCTGTTGGTCCTTTGGACCCGTTGGACCAACGGGCCTGTTGGTCCTGTGGACCGGTTGGACCAACCGGCCTGTTGGTCCTTTGTGGACCCGCGGACCAACCGGCCTGTTGGTCCTTTGGACCCGTTGGACAAACCGGCCTGTTGGTCCTGTGGACCGGTTGGACCAACCGGTCTGTTGGTCCTGTGGACCGGTTGGACCAGCTGGCTTGTTGGTCGTGTGGACCGGTTAGACCAACCGGCCTGTTGGTCCTGTGGACCGGTAGGACCAACCGGCCTGTTGGTCCTGTGGACCGGTTGGACCAACCGGCCTGTTGGTCCTGTGGACTGGTTGGACCAACCAGCCAGTTGGTCCAATGGACCGGTTGGACCAACCAGCCAGTTGGTCCTGTGGACCGGTTGGA